>MU226419.1:299856-310249 GCA_018584345.1 Thuja plicata | reverse complement strand
TATATATATATATACACCCACATACACACACACAAACACACCTAAATATATAAATATATATATATATATATATAGACACCCACACCAGCAAATACATAAAATAAACAAAAGCATATAAATATGAATACATACACATACACATAGAAATATATATATAAATGTACATCTATATATATATATATACATATGTAAATGTATATATACATGTATATATATACATATCTATATAGGCATAACTATATATATATGTATATATACATGACTATATATATATATGTATATATACATATATATAAAAATAAAAATCTATCAGCATATACATAACTATATAAATCTATGTATATCTGCAAGAAAATATCTATGTTATCAACAATCTATACACCTAAGATTAGGGAAAATATAGGGATGCTTACCACACTGGAAAAGCATTGGCATTCAAAGATGAGCTCCTTTCATTTAGAGACATGTGAGATGACTATGATGCTAGAGGATGTATATTGAATCTTGAGACTACCCATCACTGGAGAGTTAGTTCACAATAATCAACATGGAGGTTTAACAGAGTGCTTCAAGAGGATTTTGGGGATGATGAGATATAGGGATAAAAGATTAGTTGGAAGTATATGGTAGTGTTAAATGAGTCCTTACCAGTGGTACTAGCTAGATCTATCGAAGGATATGTGTGCATAGATTGAAGGTCCCATGGATTTGCAATTGGATGGGGGAGGACTTTATTGAGGATGGTTGACTAGGGTACTCAATTTTTGTGGAGATTTTGTCTATAAGAATGCATACCATGACCTTAATCAATTTGTATATGATGGCACAATATCGTTATACGAAAGATTTAATATTTTGCACATTTGGGAAAGGGATAACATAGCCACTACTTGACCCTTGTCCATGAGATTTATAGGTGCATGATAACCTTATATTTTATTGTATTATGTCATTTAGTCCTATCCTAAGATGGGAAAGATAGAGTATTGGTGACATGCATTGGACACATTGGATTCAGTGATATGGAGACCCTATATAGATGGCAAGGAGTGGAATGATGAGACTTAGTTGGGATATTGTTTCTAGACTTGGTGGCTCATTGAAACAACTCCTTATAATATAAAAAGAAAAATTATCATTTGTGTCCTCCTGGTGTAGAGCACCTCCCTATTTCATGTTTTTGGTGTTTTTTAGGGTTGTTGTAGGTGGTTTTGTGTGTGTTAGGATAATACCCAAGGGTGGATACAATGATAGTTTAACTTCATGATTGTAAGAGCCTTAGTGTTCATTAGGTGTTTTGGGACATTCTTGGCTTCAAATTTTGAAATCTTTCCATTTTAGGGAAATATGGGTTAGAGGTGTGTTTTAGGACCCTACACATCCTATTTGGGGTCGCAGAAGTCAACATCCATCATCTAGTTGACAAATAAGGTCAAAATGTTGAAAACACAAAATGTTGCTAGCAACATTGAAAAGTTGCTCGAGCAACTTTTGCAAGAATTGACAAAATGTAGTTAGAACTGATGTAACTAACCCATGCTCAGTATATGAGCATGGATTTGATTCTTTCAAGAGGTTAATGAGATTTTGGATTGAGACACTTAATTTTGACACCCCTGTACGGATGATTGCATCCACATTTGTGTAATCTGCAATGTATCTTTGCTATTGTATGACTGTGTACAGATTGGCATGGGTGATCGGGATCCATGTTAGTGTAGTGTTTTCTTTCAGCTTCCATATGCAATAGATATTTTTTTTTGAAGTTCAGTAGGTGTTAAGTTTCAATTTCTTGAAGGTCACTGGTCTAACAAAGACAAAATAGTGCTACCTAGATAGAAATGGCTCTAACCTAAAATCCCTCTAGTGGAATTGTCTAAAACCATGGGGGAAGTAGGGTTAGGGTCTGTAGATAGGATTTTGGTTTTGTTTTTGGTTTTTTCAATAGATTTCATAGGCCATAAGTGAAGCCTTATGGCTGACTAGTGAAATTGGGTTAGCCAGGACATGGAGAAGGAAGGATTTGATCAAGCACCCATGACCTTTTGGGAAAGACTTAGTGACATTTGTATATGCACTAGATAGTCTCCTAAAATTATTTTAAGGTGGAAGGAGTTGAATAAAAGGATGGAGACATGTTTAACAATTTTTCATGCTGAGTGGTCTAGAGGCCTAATTAATAGGCTATAATCTAGGGCCTGCAAGAAGGTGGGGTTTTGGGTGCTTTCAGAGGCCAAGGTTTTGGATTCTGATAGCGTTGGGTGATGTCTTGAATATTTTCAATTTTTTTTGTGGATTCATTTGTATTTTTTGGGATATTTTAGCCAAACTCAGTGAAAATAGACCTACTAGGAATTGGGCAATTAGGCCTCCTAGTGAGTTAGTGACCAATTGGATTGGTAAAGGGTCTTGGAGTGTTGGGATAGATGTAGAATTACCAAGAAAGGGTCAAGAAGTGTATGGGGAGTCTTGGTGAGTGTGTGAGAAGATCCTAGGTAGAGGATTGATAATCTAGGTGGAGTTGTAGTGAAGGAAACTAGGCTTTTGGTTAACTAGTTGGACTAGTTGAGCTTAGAAATCTTTAAGTCTTCTAAAAAACAACTATACCTTGGAGGAGAAGTTGATAGAGAGGGTCTTGGAGATCCTAATTGGAGGAAGATCCAACAGAGAACAACCATTGTATGGTTGGATTGGTCAAAAAAGCACCTAGGAGTGGGGAAAAGCTCTAGATTGTCAAACCCTCTGCATGAGAGTGGTATCAGAGCTAGAATAGCTTGAAGATTGTGTATGTCTGAAGGGGAAGAGAGTCAAGATGTTGAAAGCATGCCTCCTAAGGAAATGAGTAGGGATGCCATAGTGGAATTGGTATAGGGCCTCTTTAAGAAGGCTAGTGTTTCTGAGACAAAGGGAAAAAAGAAGATCACAGAATGGGGAGATGAAAGTGATGGGGATGAAAGTCAGATAGAAGAGTCATCAAACAAAGGGAAAGAACCTGAGATGGACAAAGAAAAAAAGATCTTCTTGGATGACTTTAAGTCTTTAAACAAGGATATCATGGAACACATTCCATATTACTATGGCAGCCTGAATGCAGAAGAGTTGTTGGATTGGCTTGAAGTCATTGACAACCAATTTGATTACAAAGAAGTCTCAAAGGATAAAAGAGTCAATTATGCTAAGATTAGACTCAAAGGATATGCATTGGTGTGGTGGAACATGATGCAGGATGAGAGGATAAGCAGTGGAAAGAAAAAGATTGTTTCTTGGGAGATGACAAAAATTGGATTGAGGGCACAATTCTTGCCTACTGATTATGAAATCTATATGTACCAAAGGTTGAAAAACTTAAGAAAGAAGGAGATGACAGTGACTGCTTATATAGAGGAGTTCCAGAAGTTGAGCCTAAGGGCTAGGAGACAAGAAGATGAAATGGAGAAGGTAGCCAGGTACCTTAATGGGTTAAGACAAGGGATTGAAGATGAGATCAACATGATGGCTCCTAACAGTATGCACAAATGTTTCCAATTGGCTTTAAGACCAGAGGACAAGGCTAGAAGGAGGAATGAATTCCATCAAAGGGGAAGAGGTGGCAGCAATAATAGAGGGGTCCAAAGAGGAAGGAAAAAATTTGGTAGGGGACAAAGCCCTAATAGACAAGAAGATAATCAGTCCATGGATAATGGTGGAGGTAACAAGTGTAGAGGATCTTTCCAAAGGGGAGGATATAGAGGTAGAGGACCAGCAAGAGGTAGGCTCCATCCCTAAGGGAGATCTAATTCAGTCTTCACTAGCAGATGCTATAACTGCAACCAAGTGGGTCATACAATGGGCAGGTGTCCTGAAAAGACTTCCTCATCTTCAATGGGGGATAGAAGGAATCAATTGGTACAAGAGGATGACACTCAATGTCTTACTTCTCCCATCTCCAAGGAAGGGCTAGTATTAGATGGAGAGAAATTGATGTTAAGGAGAACCTTATTGAAAGTGGCTATCACTATAGAGCCACCACAGAGAAAGAACTTGTTTAAAACAACTTACAGGTCTCATGGGAAGGTTTGCAAAGTGATAGTGGACTCTGGATCCACTGAGAATATAGTATCCACAGAGATGGTGGACAAATTGAAGTTGAGAAGGATACCTCGTACCACACCCTATAAGGTTTCATGGTTGAATAAGGGTCAACAAATAGTGGTAGATGAACAAACCTTGGTAGAGTTTGAGATTGGAGAGTATAAGGAAAACATCCTATGGGACATATTGCCTATGGATGCATGCCATCTGCTCCTAGGACGTCCATGGTAGTATGATGTCAAGGCAATACATGATGAAGAGAAGAAAAATTATGTCATCACTAAGCTAGGAAAGAAGTTCCAAATGGATCCATTGCAAGAATCCAATGAAGAGAAGCATGTGGGAACAATTGTGATGTTATTGAGTGGGAAAATTTTTCTAAAGGCCATGAAGAAGGAGAAAGGGGTCTGTTGTGCAGTAGTGATAAAACCAAAGGAGGAAAGTAAGGAGAAAGTCATTTTGCTACCAGAGATACAAGCATTGTTGGAGAAGTACCATGACATAGTAGATAATGGTTTTCCAAGTTCATTACCACCTATGAGGGAAGTGAGTCATCAGATTGACCTCATTCATGGAGAAAATTTTCCTAACAAAGCAGCATATAAGATAACACCAAGTCAGAATTTAGAGATAGAAAAATAGATTCAAGATTTGTTGGATAAGGGGTTAATAAGGAATGGTTTGAGCCCATGTGCTATGGTAACAGTACTTGCACCTAAGAAGGATGGAAAATGGAGGATGTGTATGGACTCTAGGTCTATAAACAAGATCACAATCAGATATAGTTTCCCAATGCCCCAGATAGAAGATTTGATGGACAATTTAGGAGGTTCTTGTTACTTCTCTAAGGTGGACTTGAAGTCAGGGTATCATCAAATAGGAGTGAGGCTTGGTGATGAGTGGAAGACAACTTTTAAGACCAATGAGGGTATGTATGAGTGACTAGTAATACCCTTTGGCCTTAGTAATGCGCCTAGCACATTCATGAGGCTCATGAATGAAGTGCTAGCAGAGTTCATTGGTAAGTTTGTAATAGTTTACCTTGATGATATTTTGATCTTTAGCAAGTCTAAGGAGGGTACATGAAGCATTTGGAGATGGTCTCAAGGAAGCTACATCAAGAGAAGTTGATGATAAATCAAGAAAAGTGTGATTTTCTCAAAACTGAACTAGTTTACCTTAGTTTTTTGGTTGCTAATGGATGTATGAAGATTGAACCTAATAAATTTAAGTCCATTTTGGAGTGGACTAAACCTAAGTCCATAGGGGATGTTAGGAGTTTCCATGGATTGGCCTCCTACTATAGGAAGTTTGTGAGAAATTTTAGTCATGTGTGTACCCCTATACTTAACACCATAAAAGGTGGAATCAAATGTAAGTTTGAATGGATAGTGGTAGAAAACCAAGGGTTTGAAATGTTAAAGAAAAGGATTGAAGAGATACCTACCCTTAGGTTCCCTAATTTCAATCAACTCTTTTTGGTAGAGTGTGATGCTAGCAAGTTGGCTATTGGAGCGGTGTTAAGCAAAGAAGGACATCCTGTAGCTTTCTTCTCTGAAAAGTTGAATGAGGCTAAACAAAAGTAATCCACCTATGATTTGGAGTTATATGTTATTGTTCAAGCCCTAAAGAAGTGGAGACACTACCTATTACTTAGGGAGTTTGTGGTCTACACTGATAACCATGCTTTAAGCTTCTTGAATGGACAAGAAAAGTTGAACCAAAGGCACATAAAGTGGGTAGAATCATTGTAGGCTTATACATTTGTTATTAAGCACAAGAAGAAAGTTAGCAACAAGGTTGCAGATGCTCTTAGCAAAAGAGTACTCACAATCCAAGAGATACAACTGCAAAGTGTGGGCATGGATGATTTGAAAGTACTCTGCAAGCAAGACAAAGATTTCAAAGAAGCCTATGAGGCATGTATGATGTTTCAATAGGGTTTTAAAGTGGATTTCAGTAAGTTTGTATTGTAGGAAGGCCTATTGTTTAAAGGTCACCTTATGTGTATACCTCAGTGTTCAATGAGGGAAAACATTGTGAAGGAGAAACACCAAGGGAGCTTGGGAGGCCACTTTGGAGTGGATAAAATAGTGGAGCAGGTGCATAGGCATTACTATTGGCATAAGATGCAGTTAGATGTTAGGAGATTTGTAGAACAATGTCAGATTTGTCAGAGGGCAAAGGGACAAATTAGAAATAGTGGGTTGTATCAACCTTTATCTATATCCCAAAGGCCTTGGGAGTGCCTTAGTATGGACTTTGTTTTGGGGTTACCAAAGACACTTAGGGGTCATGAAAGTGTGTTTGTGGTGGTAGACCATTTCAGCAAGTTTGCACACTTCATTCCATGCAAGAAAAAAAATGATGCTTCTCAAATTACAGGTCTATTCTTTAGGGACATTGTGAGGATCCATGGTTTTCCTCTCAATATTGCAAGTGATAGGGATAGTAAGTTTGTAGGTCACTTTTGGAGGACCTTATGGAAGATGCTTGGAACAAACTTGTCTTTCTCTTCAGCCTATCATCCACAATTAGATGGGAAAAAGAAGTAGTGAATAGGTCACTTGGAAATTTATTGAGGTGTTTGACCACACAACATGGAAAATCATGGGATCACATCATAGGGCAGGAAGAATTTTCATATAATGACTCCATTAATAGGAGTACAGGGAAGAGTCCCTTTGAAATAGTATATGGGGTCAATCCTAGAGGGATATTGGAGTTGAGGGATCTCAGTTTGAAGGACAAGAGGAGTGCTCAAGGAGAGTCCTTTGCTAAACAGATGAAGGAGCTACATGATCAAGTCAATAAAACTTTAGCAAAGCAAGTGGAGAAGTACAAATAAAAAACCAATCAAACTAGAAGAGACTTGCAGTTTAAGGTTGGGGATCTAGTACTAGCCTATCTTAGGAAGGAAAGGTTACCCAAGGGTTAGCCTACTAAACTACTAAAGAAAAAGATAGGGCCTTTGAATATTTTTTACAAGTATGGAAAGAATGCCTATGAGGTGAAATTACCTCCTGATTTGGGGATCTCACCCATTTTTAATTTTTGTGACCTGTATCCCTACAAGGGACCACCACTAGATATAGGTCAATCCACTCTTGCAGATTTGGAGGATAATGATTGGGTGAAATATTTGCCTACCCCATAGCCATTGAAATTGGAAAGTGTATTGGATTCTAAAGTGATAAAGAAGATAAGGAAGGGTAACTACAAGGAGTACCTCATCAAGTGGCAGGGACTACCTAAAGCTGAGGCCACTTGGATGACAGAGCTGGACATTCTGAAACATGGGGTTACCATTAAAGACCTCCTAACTCAAGGGAATTGAGTTATTTTGTCCAGGAGAGTAGGGTGAAGGGAACCTTCCTATTTTATGTTTTTTGTGTTGTTTAGGGTTGTTTTAGGTGGTTTTGTGTGTGTGTTATATTAATACCCAAGGGTGGATACAATGATAGTTTAACTTCATGATTGTAAGGGCCTTAGTGCTCATTATCTATTTTGGTACATTCTTGGCTTCAAATTGTGAAATGCTATCATTTTAGGTAAATATGGGTTAGAGGTATTTTTTAGGACCCCACACATCCTATTTGGGGTCTTATAAATCAACATCCATCATCAAGTTGACAAACAAGGTCAAAATGTTTAAAATACAAAATGTTGCCTTCAACTTTGAAAAGTTGCTTGAGCAACTTTTGCAATAATTGACAAAATGTAGTTAGAACTGATGTAAAAATCCCATGCTCAATATATGAGAATGGATTAAAATATTTGAAGAGGTTATTGAGATTGTGGATTGAGACACTTAATTCTGACACCCCTGTATGGATGATTGCATCCACATTTGTGTAATATGCACTGTATCTTTGCTACTGTACGACTATGTACGGATTGGCATAGGTGATCGGGCTCCATGTTAGTGTAGTGTTTTATTTCATCTTCCATATGAAATAGATATTTTTTTTTTTAGTTCAGTAGGTGTTAAGTTTCAAGTTTTTGAAGGTCACTGGTCTGATAGAGACAAAAATAGTGCTACCTAGATAGAAATGGCTCTAACCTAAAATCCCTCTGGTGGAATTGTCTGAAACCATGGGGGAAGTAGGTTAGGGTTTGTAGATAGGATTTTGATTTTCTTTTTGGTTTTTTCAGTGGATTTCATAGGCCAGAAGTGAAGCCCTATGGTTGGCTGGTGAAACCAGGTGAGCCAGGACAGGGAGAAGGAAGGATTTGATCAAGCACCCATGACCTTTTGGGAAAGACTTAGTGAAATTTGTAGATGCAATAGATAGTCTCCTAAAATTATTCAAAGATGGAAGGAGGTGAATCAAAGGTTGGAGACATGTTTAACAATTTTTTGTGCTGACAGGTCTAGAGGCGTAATTAATAGGCTATAATCTAGGGCCTGCAAGAAAGTGGGGTTTTGGGTGCTTTCAGAGGTTAAGGTTTTGGATTCTAATAGTGTTGGGTGATGTATTTAGTATTTTAAAGTTTTTTTGTGGACTCATTTTGATTTTTTGGGATCATTTAGCAAAACTTGGTGAAAATAGACCTACTAGGAATTGGGCAATCAGGCCTCCTAGTGAATTAATGACCAATTGGATTGGTAAAGGGTCTTAGAGTGTTGGGATGGATTCAGGATGACCAAGAAAGGGTCAATAAGTGTATGGGGAGTCTTGGTGAGTGTGTGAGAAGATCCTAGGTAGAGGATTGGCAATCTAGATGAAGTTGTAGTGAAGGAAACTAGGCTTTTGGTTAACTAGTTGGACTAGTTGAGCTTAGAAATCTTGTTGTCTTCTAAAAATGAACTATACCTTGGAGGAGAAGTTGGTAGAGAGGGTCTTGGAGATCCTTATTAGAGGAAGATCCAACAAAGAACAACCATTAGATGGTTGGATTGGTCAAACAAGCACCTAGGAGTGGGGAAAAGCTCTAGATTGTCAAACCCTCTACATCACCTCCAATAATTTAGGCATACCTAAGGATGCCCTAGTGGACTAGTGGATTTCTAGGACACACAAGGAGAGACAAGAGTGAATAACTATGGTTCATATGAGACAATATGTAGAGATTTACTGTCACTTTCATATCGATTATAAGGGATGACGAGTGGTGAGATAGATCCAGGCATGACAAGGGAGTAGGATAGGTATATGAGGGATCACATGTTTCCTAAATTGAAAACATTAGACGAGGTACCTCCACCTTTTTAGGAGGAGGAGAGACTAGCCCATCAAAGTGAGTGATAATTCTGAGCCTGCAGAGGGACATGCCAAAGGTGAGATTGGTAGTGATGCACTCACACATATCAGAGGGAGAGATGGAGTTAGGATGAGAAGAGGGAAAGGGATACATCAGGGAGAACATGGACCTCTAATGATATAGGCTCCTAGACCATTATAAATTAATAGAGGGGGTGAGGCACACATGCCTCCATAGCCTAAGATGTAGCCTGAGGTAGAGGGAAAGGTTCATCAACAAGGTGAGGCATAAGGCCAAGATACCCCACAGATGTAGGAGGATCCATTACATATGGGGATCAGTGAGGATGATCCTTATGTTTAGCACAATTATCAAGAATAAGAGGAGGATATCAAAATAGATGATTTACTATCTAGACTAGCTCTTGTATAGATACAAGAAGATTGGGTCCCTATGTTAGAGTATAGGATTGAGCGATTGGAGGGACAAATCTAAAAGGTGATGAGGAAGAGATACTTCCCTAGAGAGATTGGAGGAGGTTGATACACTTTTAGATGAGCTATAGACTACTAGGGAGCTCAGACCCTAGGAAGAGACTATGAGACTCATGATTAGGACTAGGAAGGAGGTTACTTTTTGGAAGAATGTATAATATCATGTAGTGCATCTTAACCAATAGATTGAGAGCTAAAGGGAGAGCTCATACATAGCTAGGATAGTGAGACAACAAGCCCAAGGAGAGACTAGAGGAATAACATCTTGACCTTCAAGACCAAACACATGGGCAGGGGGTGGAGAGGATATAAGATCATCCATAACATCATGCTGACAGAGATACATAGAGTCAGGGGGTAGTGGTGTGTAGTGATTTTTATTTATATACACTGATAGTTCTGAGGAGATTTCATGGACTTTTGTAATATGACTTGAGATATATCTTGTTATATTTTTATATCAATAAAGATTTGGACATTGGACTATTAGTTTTTTTAATGCATGGATACTATATGATGGACCTATGCATGATTTTTTATTTTATGAGTTGATATGGTGTGGAATGATATATGCAGGAAGAAATTATATTATTTAATTAAACATATATATATATATATATATA
>MU226419.1:273286-299736 GCA_018584345.1 Thuja plicata | reverse complement strand
TATGATATATGCATGATGTTATGAAATGGTTTTTATAATGTAGATATGTATATGTTTATATTCTTACGATGCATCTATGTTTTTGTTACTATAATATGCATATGTTCCTAATATGATTAAATGATAGTATGCATATGACATGTAATGCACGTATGATAAGCAATGCTTAGTGATCTGTGTATTAAACTGATTATAATGATGTGGTCAATGTAAATTATGATGCATAACTAAATTATTCAGTTGCATACTTGTAATGATACAACATAAATGAGTAAAGGTAATGAATAATGTGATGAGATTTATGAAAAGGCATGATGATTATATATATACACTCATATTTTATACATATTACAAAGAATATGAAATATAATGATGAATGCCCCTAAATATGTCATATCATGACTATACATCCTAAATAAAATGAATTAATATACTATTATGAACATAATTCCTGATATGATACTAAATGTAATAAAATGCACATAATTGAGATGCAAATTCTATTTAATAAATGAAATGAAATGAAATGCATTTTTTTTTTATAATGCCCAATGTACTCAATCTGACAATAACAAGATATTTGACTCTAAAATACATTTTAGGAGAATAAGATAGAAAACAAAGTTAAAAGGATAGAGAAAACCTATGAAAAGGAACAGCTTATGAGGCACTAAAATTTAACAATATGATCCTCATTAAAAATGCAATGTGAAACTATAAATGAAATTAAAAATGAACTAAATGCAAATATTCCTCAACCATTGAAAACATCTTGTATCATATTTAATGATTTAATCATCATTGAGCTCTATGTTGTAAGAAACAAAAGCATCATGGTATAATTGAACCAAGATTACCTAAGTGTTTCTTATATGGATTTTAACATAGAAAGATTGACAAGAATTTAGGTATAATTAAACCAAGATGACCTGAGTATCACTCACATTAATCAAAAAACAAGGAATGTTCTCCCCTCCATCTAGGTATAGTTATTTGGAGTAGAGGTATGTGCGGAGTATCACAACCAAATTTATCTAGTGCAACATGGTTTTAAATTAGATACTTGATAGGTATGTGAAGGCTCTTACCACAAACTCCCCATAATAACATTTCCTGATATTTCATTGGAAAAAACCCCACAAACAACATTCGAAAGAAAAATATCATGGTTCATCCTGGCTATTCTAGTTAATGACATATTTTATTGATACACTTTTGTCAAGGACATCATGGAATAGCATAAGAAACATGATAGAAATGAAAACAAGACATGAATGTAAAACCTATAATAGTCACTTAAATCTATTTTCCATGGATATATTTCTTTCCGAAATATTGATGTTGATGTATCGAACAATTGTGTTTAGATTCAAGCAATCATTTTTCTTGATTTGATATATGTCCTAATCCAATGTCTAGGATTCATTTGAAGCTTGATTTGATTGCATTTTTCATTTGAAGATTTGAAACATGATCTACTTATCCTCTGAAAAATGACTTGAAAGAATCCACTTCTAGAACTAGGTCAATGATATTTCTCTAGTCAAGTAAAGAACCAACTTATTATCGATGGAGAAAAGTAAAATGATGTATGGGTACACAATTTTAATATGAGATGGGTGGATATTAATTAAAAGAACAAACTATGATGGGATTCATTATGGATATATACACTTTGAGATAGGTGGTATGGATATATACATATATAACAGGACATGGGAAAGAATCCTAATTTATAGAAGATCTAACTTGTCATAAATAGCACCCGCGTATAGGTTTTCACTACTTGCTTTTATTGCACTTTTTATATTTATTTGATTTTTTAAAAATTTTGCCCCTTGCAATAGGATTTTAAGCATATAACCTTCAAAGATGAATGTTGTTGATTGGTTCATCCAACAACTCACCTTCTAATGTAGATAAATGATAATCCCCTCATCCATATGCAATAGTGATCACAAGAGGACCCAACCAATTGGGTTCAAAATTTACTTTCTTCTCATGATCTTGTTGATTCTTTGGATTTTCACTAAGGACCATATTTCCCACTTGAAATACTCTAGGTTTTACTTTTTTGTTGTAATTTGAGACATCCTCTGATGATAAGATTCTGCATGATCAAAATCTCTTTGTCTCCTTTCATCTAGCAATTAACGTTCATGTAATGTAGAAATATTATACTCTTCATCTAGAATAAGACCTTTTAATAACACTCATAGATAAGGTAAATCAACTTCGATGGGAAGAATAGCTTTAGATCCATACACTAGAGAATATGGTGTAGATATGGTAAGGGTTCATATGGAATCATGGTATGTGTTAGTATACACAAGAACTGAGAGGGGGGGGATGAATCAGTGTAAAAAGGTACTTAAGAAATTTCACCACTCATCTAACAAAGATAATCAACAACTTCAAAATAATGAAATATGTAACTAATAATATCAAATAGAAGTAAAAAATATCAATAATCCACAAAATAATTACATATGACACATACATTTTTCACATGGAAACCCTTGTTAGAAGGAAAAAACCATGGTGGGGATGACACTCACAAATCACCTTACTGCAGTAAAAATGTTTTCCGTGTTAGGAGCTATAATACCCTTTCTAGGGTTCACCCTATTAAAAGTCACTAGTACCTTTTTATAAGTACCAAGAGACTTTTTAGAGCCTACCTCATTAGAGGATTTCAACCTTTAGTTAATAATTTACCCTGTTAAAGGATTTATAATAAAGTCATGTTAGGATCTACATTGTTAGGAGATTTAACCCACTGCAAATGTTAGGAAACAAAAATAATGATGATCTATAGAATGGCACTTCTTTTCTATCATATCCTCTCCGATCCTTTTCTTTTTGAAGCTATGTTGATCTCTTGTACTTCAATCTATGATCGTTGCACTTGAAAATGCGATTGCAACCCTAAATCACATGATTTAGATATCCTTATGTAATGTTTTCTTAAGTGGCTTAAAACCTAAAAACTTACCATCAAAGTTGGCACAAAATATTCACCAATTTCCTCAAAATTAGTATCATTCATACCTAATATGTCATCCCCAAACATAATATACATTCCCATAAACAATATCTCACCTTAATTCCACTGCCTTAACTGATTCATCATGAAATTATGGTCGGTGACACAATAGGTACACTATCTTCCACATCCAAAAAATAATTTACTTAAAATAGAAAATTAGTTGTTGCAGTAAACCATAGATTCCTCATACCTTATGAATTTCTCCTTTATGATCGCATCATCTGATTTTATCTGCAACTCAACCAATACCAATTTAACTGACTAAAATTGTTCTTCCAATACACCTCATGTACACAGATCGACATAATTAACAATCCCTCCCTTTACCGATCATTTATGGATCTTACCGGTCACTCTGATCATATTACCTAAAAAAAATTTCATAAATGAAAACCAATTATGTATCTTCAAATTATTGATCTTCAAATCTCCTTCAAAAACTACCATAATGCCAACAATCTCCCCCTTTTACATTGATGGAAAAAAATATGCCAATCATAACCCTATAAGTATTGACCTGCATTATATGGGTACATACTTTGAATCATTCAAATCAAACTCCCCCTTACTCTATACATACTCTCTCATACTCTACTTATTCTAGAATATCTCCCCCTTTTTGTCAGCAATGACAAAGGATCATAAATATACACCATAATTACATTCTATCAAAGACATCCTTGAAGGTTTTCTTTGATGAATCCAATGAATTTTCCCATGACTTTGGTAATAAATCCATAGATAGAATATTACCATGTATTACTGATGCTAACCCCTCCATTTCATTCAAAGTACTCACCTTGGTTAGACTTAGTGTGGTTTCTATATCTTTCACATTTTGTTGCATATGATCTATGGTGGGAGCTAACTAGGTCTGCAACTCTGTAAGTGTTATAAATATTTTATTTTTCTCTACTTGAAACTATGTGTGTCCAATAATTTTAACCTTATAACTATATTTTTAAATTGAACTTGTTAGGGAATCAAACTGCTCAACCAAAGCATTAAGCTCATGTTGAGCTTCCCCTCTCTTCTTCTCTAGATCTTTTGTAAAATATGTAAACTTGGACACTTTTACAATTAACTGTCCTACCTTCTATAGGATTTTCTTCACTTTGTTCACTATAATAGCAAGTGACTATTTATCTATTGGTATTATCTCTTTCAACTTTTTAGTTCTTTTCTTCTCATATTCTTTCATTACCAACTACATTGGTACATTCTCCAAGTTAGGTACCTGATCAGAAACAAATTTGACCAAAATACCTAGTTGATCAATAGGTTTTTCTTTTTTATCATATGCCATATTAGATACTAGATTACTAATGATATTCCTTAACCCTTTTAGTAATCTTATCTTCTTCTTCTTTCCCTTTAAACTGTCTCTTTCTAATTTCTCCCTAAGTTTCTCAGACATCTTCATCATCTTCTTAGGACTCATCATTGTAATGTCAATATTTTCTTGGATTTATTCATCATCAGGTTCTCCTTCGTCTTCTTCCTTAGAAATATCAAAATTATTATTTTTTCTCTTCTTTTGTATGCTAGCTTCACAAGTTAGGAATAACTTCCTCTTTATTGATAATACATCTTCATCAATCTTTTGTTCTTCACCTTTCAGTTTTGTCACTTCCTTTGCATTATGTTCTTCTAGTGCATCACCCTTTGGTTGTAAATCAATGAATTGAATCTGCTCAGAGATATTAGAAATAACATTGTCAATGACCTCTCTAATCTCCTCAACTTTAGAATCTTGATCTTTTTCTTTCTCTTCTACTAATTTTACTTGTTTTCTATCATATAGTTCAATAAATTTGTCCATGTTCCCATTGTCTCATCTCTCACTAATTGTATTTGTCCAATAAGAATCCTTGAGACTTCGTTCCTTAACTTGAATTCTCTTCTCATTGTTTCAACCATTATCTTTACATCCTTCGTTGATAATTTAGGTTGCAAAAGTGAAATATATTGCTCCATCATTACTCTATCAACCTTGAAATCTTATATCCATCTTTGTCAACTTCCTTATATAGTTCTTTAGGTATTTCCTTGTATAACTCACTAGGTGCTTTGCAAAAAGTATGTAGACTCTTGAAAATTTCATATTCAATCTTCTTGCCTTCACTTACACATGTATCAAATCACTTCACTACATTTTTCATTCTTCCATTCTCATTAACTTCCTAAACTATGCTACAAACTATAATAACATCATCAACCTTTACAGATTTTACAGTAGGTTTTCCTACTATAGAGGACTTCTTCCCAGTAGCTCTCAGTTCCTTCTATTCATTTTCAGACTTAGTTTCAACTTCTCTTTCTTCATCCTTGTCCTTACTTTCATTCTTGTTCTTAGACTCTTTATAGCTAGATGTATTCATTTTCTTTCTTCTGTAGAATTTTTGAACATCCCGGTGACTATTTTGTGGCTTAGTCATAGTAGGAGTAGTAGTAGGTTGAGTTTATTTTTGTGTCAAAATCATAGTGACTCTTAGGAGTGTGAATTCTTCAACTCCAACCTCAGATTTATTGCCTTCAATAGTAGAAGATGTTCCTGCCTTCTCACTTTTCATTTTATTTCTAATTTTAGTCATCATCTCTTATGTTATGTCACCCAATTTGGCTAGATTGTCAACTTGATTCCTTACTTTTCTTTGGATTACTGATGCCTTTAGTTCACTGTGAATTTTCAAAGATAACTCCTCATATGTTCCAAATGTAGGTGTAGAAGTATCAATAGGGTTTGAAAAAAGTACATTAGCATGTAAAGTCACTAATTTACGATCTACTTCATAACCCATGGTTGGTACCCAAGAAGTTTGATGCAGGAGCATCTTGGGGTAGTTGGCAATCCTACATGTTGGTGTGATTTGTCCTTAGTGTTTTAGTTTGGTTTACTTGGTCAAAGAAGGGTAGATGCTCGGTCGCTGTTAGTTGCAGTGTTGGCTGAGGATATTGGTTTCTAAAGGGCTTGGAACATATTGGTTCTCAGCTTTGGTGTTGCTTGACATGTATTGGCCGAGGGGATCAAAAAATTTTGGTGCTCAATAGTTTATTGTCTGGTGCTCAGCAATTTTGCTGACACTTGGCAGTTTGGCTTGCCAACTGGTGTTATTGCAGATTTGGAAGGCCAACTGGGTGCATTTAATTTGGGTAGCATGTGATCATGATGTGGATTGATCATGGGGTTGTGTGTGGACCTATTTGGGTCTTGGATCTTTATCTTATGTGCATTTATTATCTTTTGCAAGCTAACTTGTGTCTTGAATATGTATTTAATATAAGGGTTTATTTTATTTGTAATTTACTAGGCCAACTTTTGGCTTAGTGGGGTATAAGTAGAGGGCCTTGTGGAGTCTTGATAGGGGTATAAGTATGGACTACTAGAGATTCAAGTTAAGAATTTGGAGTTGTGAATTTGCGAGTAGAGCTAGGGGCTAAGACTTAGGAACAAGGAGATTTCTTGGGGCATGTGTGCACAAGTTCAGATATTGTTGGAGGTTTCTACCAGATTACTGTAACTTGTTGTTACAGATCTGGCTAGCTAGGGTTTGGTTTGAGTTGGATATTTATTTTATTTGTATTTAGCCATTATTGGGAAGGCCTTACAAATTGACATGTTGCAAGAAATTGAATGTTGTTTCCTATCTCTATTATCGTTGTGTTTCATTGTGGTTTTGTTTTGGTTACATTAGGATTTGGAATGTCCATTCTTGGATCCTCCATCCTCAACTACATCAGGTGGTATCAGAGCTTGAATTTCATGAGTGTGTGGACCTTGGGTTGGAAAGTTGATGATTTGTTGTAGAGGGTTGTAGAGACCTTGAAGATGTCTCTAAAGAAGAACCACCAGATTATAGAAGAAGAACCTAAGGTGGAGGTAAATCTTGGATATTTACAAGCTTTGTAGGAGAAGGTGTGAGATCTACAAAGAAATAACATTGAGATAATGGTGAAGATTCTGAAGAAGAAGATCAGTTTGAAGAAGCTGTAGAAGATGTCAGAGATCTAGAGGAGGCTAGATTTCTGAGAGCTATATCTAAAATTGGGAAAAGACCTAAGATCAAAGTTTCTACATTTGTTGGAAGCCTTAGGCCAGAAGAGTTGATCAATTGGATTAATGAGATGGATGAATACTTTGAGTATGAAGAAGTAGAAGATCTTGATAGAGTTTGGTTTGCAAAGACAAGGCTAAAATTTCATGCAAACATATGGTGGAGAGAAGTTTAATTGGAAAGAAGTCGAAGAAGTAAAGAAAAGATCATCAGATGGAACCGAATGGTTGAGTACTTGAAGAAGAAATTCATCTTGGTGGATTATGAATTGGAGATGTTTAAGAAGATGCAAATTTTAAGGCAGGAAATCAAGTCAATGCAATAATATACCGAGGAGTTTTACATAATCCTAATTAGGACTAGTCATTCAGAAGTTGATAAAGAAAAGGTTGCTGGGTATATCTATGGCTTGAGACCTAGTATACAAGAAGAGTTACTTACTATTTGGATGAAAAAATAGGATATTCTTATCAGATGGCATTAAAGATTGAAGAAAATATGAACAAGAGGTTTTTTGGAAGACATAATAACAAAAATCGAGGTGGTAAGACTGGTGAAACAACTGTTAGGATTAATATGGTAGAGAATCCTAAATAGACTGATGAAGGATCTCATAGTGGTCAATCCACTAGGAACTACAATGGTGGACAAAGAGGAAGATGGAGAAGTGAGTTCATGGGTACTTGTTTTCAGTGTGGTGACAAGGGTCATAGGGCTTTTCAATGTCCTAAAAGAAGAGTTGCACTAACTAACAAGGAATATACAGTGAATGTTGCAGAGAAAGGTTATGTTCTTATCAATAGGAGTTTGGTTGCATGTGATAGTGAACCTATACAAAGAAGGAATTTCTTCAAAACTAGATGTAAGTGCAAGGATAAGGTATGTAATGTTATAACTGATGGTGGTAGTTTTGAAAACTTTGTTTGAGAAGAAATGGTTAGTAAATGGAATTTGGAGAGGAAACACCCCAATCCTTATCAGATTAGTTGGATACAAGATGTGTCTAAGGATGGGATTGAAGAAAAATGCCTAGTTAATTTTCAGATTGGGTCTTATCACGATGATATATTATGTGATGGGTTTCCTATGGATGCTTGTCACCTAGTTTTGGGAAGACCATGGAAATTTGATAGACATACTATGTTTGATGGTCATGCTAACACCTATGTGGTAAGGTAGGGTGGATCCAAGCATAAACTAATACCTTTGCATGAAGTAGGAGTTAAGGGATGTGGAGTTATCAGATGTTGTCTGAGTGACATTGACAAAGATGAGGAGAAAAGAGTTGATCAACCTAATCGTGTGAGTAAAATGCAGGATAAACTACAAGGAAAAATTAAGGAGAGTGACATCTCTAAGGAATTTGTAGAAATTCAAGAACAAATGGCATGTCTGACTAAGGTGGTATAATAGATGCTAGCACTTGTTGGGAAGAGAGATTCAGATGATACTAAGTTACTGTCAGTAGAAGATAGGAGGTCGGAGAAGAGTGCATGACACAAGAACTTGCAAAATGAAGAACTCGGTAAGAGAAATATGAGGTTTGGGAGCTAAGTTGAGTTGAAGGATTCTGAAAGGGTTGGAGATCAGTGTGAAAACAAACTTGTGGATTGTCTAGGAAACACTTGAGAAGGAAAAGAAAGAAGAAATGAATCCCGGGTAAGAGTGTAGAAGACTTGGAGGACATGTATGTGAAGAACCAATTCTAGGTTTATGTGTTGAATCACCTAAGATGTTCTTCCAGCCTTTAAGAACATCTTCTCGCACTTGGGGTGTCTGATGCAGGAGAATCCTAGGGTAGTTGGAAATCCTACATGTTGGTATGATTTTTCCTTAGTGTTTTAGTGTTGGAGTACTCAGTCAAAGAAGGGTGGATGCTCCGTCACTATTAGGTGTAGTGTTGGCCAAGGAACCTAGTCGTGGAAGGGCTCAGTACATACTAGTGCTTGGATTTAGTGTTTCTTGACATGTGTTAGCCAAGGGGCTTGGAAACTTCTGGTGATTGGTAGTTTTTTGTCTAGCGCTCGACAGTTTTGCTGACACTCGATAGTTTGGCTTGTCGACTAGTGTTCTTGCAGATTTGGGAGGCCGACTTGGTGCATTTAACTTGGGTACCATGTGATTGTGACATGGATTGATTGTGGGGATGTGTGTGGACCTATGTGGGTCTTGGATCTTTATCCTATGTGCATTTATTATCTATTATAGGTTGACTTGTAGCTTGAATAAGTATTTAATATAAAGGTTTATTTTATATTTTATCTACTAGGCTGACTTGTGGCTTAGTGGGGTATAAGTATAGGGTCTTGTGGAGTCTTAATGGGGGATAAGCATGGAGTACCAGAGATTCAAGTTAGGAATATGGAGTTGCAAATTTGTGAGTAGAGCTAGGGTTGAGGCTTAGGAACAAGGAGATTTCTTGGGTTCGGTATGCATAAGTTCAGATCTTGCTAGAGGTTTCTACCATATTATTGTAGCCTATTGTTATATATCTGGCTAGCTAGGGTTTGGTTTGAGATGGAGCTTTATTTTCTTTGTATTTGGTCGCAAGCAGGAAGGCCTTACAACCTAACATGTTGCAATAAATTTAATGTTGTTTCCTATCTCTATTATTTTTGTGTTTCTTTTTGTTATTGTTTTGGCTACATCAAGGTTTGGACTATCCATTCTTGGATCCTCCATACTTCACTACGTCAAAGTTCTAGGGTGAATTGTCTGCAACATACATGTATCTGTATCTACTATAAAGAAAATATCATTCTTGTACTTTCCAACTATACTATTTGGCATTCTCTGTCCTAAGTGAATTTTTCCTTGAAAATATTTAAAGTATCCCCACATGAAAGTATTTAAATTGTCCCCTAATGTACTGAAGCATTGCTTAATTTTCATAATTATTGGTTGATCTTTTAACCATGTAATATAACCTATTCCTGGAAACTGATTGTGTAGATTAAAAAACATACATACAAGGATTGAACCATATTTGAATGATTTCTTCTTGTCTTTCTTAATCTTCTCAATTTTCATCAAGAATTGGCTCCTCAGCATCTCACAGAATTCGTATTTTGCATCCTGTTTCACTATTTTGTATGCAAAATGAATTTCTCCACCAGGTACACTATTCGACCAACTAGACTGGTATGTTCTGTATCCAACCACCATTGAAGACAATATCACTTCTTTTTCTTCAATGTCTCTGATAGTCATTATTCGATGATCTTGCTTGGATTTGGTCAAGCATGTAGCCAAATTAGCAGCAATAGTCCACAAAGCTGGTAACTCACCGGTCACACAGAATCTAGTAACATGATTGACTAATTCCTTTGTGATCTTCTGAGGTCAGCCCAACCAAATAAAATTACCATGGAATTTTTTCAACACAAATATAATCCAATATAGATGGAAATCATTTGGAATATTAGCTATATAGCTAAAGCCTTTATGCATCAAATGCATATTCTCATCTGTCAACTTTACACCATTGTTTAGGGTAATGAATTTGTCATAAATTTCATCAGGTCCAAGATCTTCCATCTTATAGTGTATGAACAAAAAAATGGATTTTGTTAGCAGTACACCATAGGGTGTTGAAGATAGGGAACCAATAGGATCATTCTCGTTGGCCTTCAATGGGTGTATCTTGAATAAGAGTCTTTTCTCATCCACAACATTGATCATCATAGGAGTATCCATAATGATAAGCCTTATCTCTTAGCAGTAACAATCCTCTAGAATATTCACTCAATAAATAATAACATCCACTTTCACCGATAGGTGTCCTTTCACAATCGATAGAATTCACTGATTGAAATCTCAAGTAGCACACAAGAAATGCTCACAATAGCTTTAGAATATTTACAAATTCTCGTAAGAATGTAAAGTAAAAAAATATTTTACTATTGCATCTTAATACCATTCATAACGTAGTCATTGCTTTCAATGGTCACATAGTTCTTTTCACTAATCACAACGGTTATAAGATAACAACTATTTTATGCATGCACAATACCAAATATAGCGCTTTATATTCACTAACATTATTAAATCACAAATAGGCATCTCAATATGCATATGAATATTACCGCTCATTCACTAATAGCAGTAGTTTGGGAGATTCATATCAGATCTGCAATTACTTCCTCGTATTCTTCAGAAACGCTACCTTTAGAAAATTTCTCAATGTAATCTTGGCTTTTGAGGAGACAATTTCTTGTCTCTATTTTATCTTAATCTTGATACTTTGTTTTAAACATTACCAAGACAATTGTGGACCTATAACTATTTAAACTTGTGTTAAAGTACAGTTAGAACCGTCAAGCCTATGGGTAGTTAATTATGTCATGACTTGCTAATATTATATATATTGCAATACTTCATATAGCTATCTGAATGTGTGTTCTAATATTTGGATTAGTTTGACTAATTTTACTTGTATACATTTTTGCACGATTAACTAACCCGCTAGGAAGAAGGAGCAACTTGAGAGTGGTCAACAACATTGAAGAAGGAATGTTGAAATCTAGTTGTGACAAGAAAATAATCATGGCACAAAAAGACACGAATGCTACATTGGAGGAGCCACCATCCCAAAGAATATAGGAGTATAGCTCTGCTATATTTCCTCAACACTCATTATCCTGTCGATTTGGTCATCCAGACTTTATTGCATATGTCATGGGCTGTTACATTCCCTTTTTCTTCTATTGCAAGATTTAAGTCAGAACTTATCTTTTTTTTTTGAATAAGTGTCAATCCTTTATTTATAGGGATTTGATTGTTATTTTTTAAGTTTGGATTTTTTGGAAAAAATATAGTTGCATCTTTCACAACAATTTTCTTTTCTAGTTCTGTATATTGTTCCTATGTAATCAGTTTCTAAAATATAATGAAGTGATCTTGGTTTACCTTCTGTGTTAGTAGTTAGAAAAAGCTAATCAAGGGGGCCCAGTTGGGAGGTGGATTAGATTATAGTAGAGTATATTTACTTTCAATATTTACATCATTTTGAATAGGATTTTACTATTTGAGTCCTACAGCATTGGATTCATGTATGTTCCTACAACACTTGCACAGATAGTTATGGTGAATGCTATGGATTGATAGAATAGATTTAAGTTAACTTTGTAGTTTTTAACATTAATTTCATTAAGTAGTCAACAGTGTTTCTTTCCTGCAGAAATAGCATAGGTTCCTTTCATATATTTTTACTTCCTACAACATAGGTAGTATGACTCTCTGAGAAGCTTAGTGCACATATCGTGCTGTCCTATTTCAAGTATACATCCCTAGGTTGAAAATTTAAATGCACCTCATGGTGAGAAAAGTAATCCTTAGTTTGAATATACTATTCCTAGGAGAGGCTTTGGCATGATTATTAGTACCTATTATGAGGCGGTTCACTTTTGGTGTTGTTTTGGGGGATGGTGTCAAGCTAAGAATATTATTGACTCATTTTTCATTTTTAGATAGTTTCCTACTTTTTAGATAGTAGTTTGTAGTCTTGAACTTGCTTCACAAGTGTGAAGAATTTACTTGCATGTTGTTAGCTCTTTTTCCTATAGAATTGATTATAGTGACAATAAATGCCAGACTCTCTTATACCCAAGTTAGATTCTCACAAGGAAAAGGGATAATTAACAAGGATAGAAAATCCTTCTACACTTTGGGCTCCACACACCCAGGAGGGTACACCTTTGACAGATTATCAACTTTCAGCAGTTTTAATAGTGGATTAAGGATGGGAGATCCTTCTTCTTTTTATACCATTTAAGCCTAGGAAGGCTAACCTATTGATTCACTCTCCAAGGAATCACAAAGATGAATTGTACTAAATATAGTTAACTAGACTTATACTTGAAATAACATGAGTATAAAGATTGATTGAATTTCAATTTTATGATAACAACCACTTGCCAACATTTATGACCAGTGCCTAATCATGGGTGATAGAGTCAAAATAGAGCATATTTATACTGAAAATAATCAATGGAAATACAAATGAACCCTTGATAGAATGCCTTAAAAACTATCCTCTCATCCTCACACCCCTGTATCAAATCCCTACGTAAACCCTAATCCTCTACAATCATCTACAAGATTTAAAACTTTCCTTGAAAGCAACTCATAGACAAGAACATGACTACCTTATAACCAGTATATTCAAAGTGCCTTACAAATTGAACATACAAGAATTAATAGTAAATGCAAGAAGACATTATAGATATCAAAATAGAGATTCCATTGTATTTTATTAATGTAGATTTGAATACCAGTACATTCACAAAGACTCAAAACCAATAGTTAGACACAATTTAGTAATCTGCCTTGTAGTCTTATTTTACCATCCTTATTACAAAATTACAACTTGATACTTATAGGCAGCCACAGTCATGTTGGAATCCTTTTGGAAAATAAGGATGCAAAAACCTACGGATAACTGGACTAGATGACAAAATACAATTTCAATAAGAGACAAAACTTCAGGTGGAAGGGAATAACAAATTCTGGTAAGAGCCAAGTAATCTTTTGTCCTATGACCTCCTGGCTGCTTGAAATTGCTCTTAGGTGGCTTGGTCTTTGTTATCTGGATCTTATCCTTTTGCTGATGTAGAGGCCCCAATATTTTATTTGTTCCAAATTCTCAACTTCTTTGGTGTCAATTGTCCCCTTTATGTTTGTCATCTAATGTTACCGGGGTGACTATTCCATACTTGCTAACCCATGTAGTGAACACCTCATCACTTGGCCAACTAAAGCTGAGAACTTCATCTTTTCGGCTACTAAACTCTTCCCAATCACTATTAGCCTTCTCAATTTCTTCCTCCCATGATTCAAAGAATGCCTTGGCTTTATTCAAAATATCTATAGTCAGCACAAACCATCCAGTATTTACCAATGTGACAATACTTTTTGTCCTGCTAGTCAGTGCTTCATTTAACTACCTCAGCCATAGGGCTTCATTCTTTATGTTCCCATCTTCTTTGAACATATTGGGATACATATCATATCTATCCCTGGAAAATTCTCCTCTCAAAACTGTGATCCTCTTTATGGCCATGCTCTTCTTGATGTCAAAATTAAACATCATCTTGAGACATTTATGGGTGCTTGTTAGGGTGATATCAATATTATTTTGCTCTTTTGATAGGGAGTAAAATGCTTTAACATGGGTTTCCTTCACTTTCCATTTACTCATCATCAGATCCCATTGTCCCTTTTCATCTTGATATATGTTGGTGATGCTTGCAATCTTTTTTCCCAATAGGTAGAGGTTAGAGAGGTTGACTTCGATGGCACACCTTTTGAGGTTGGAGAATATTTGATCAGAACATTTTTTATTTGCCAACTCATTAGCCTCTTTGTATGCTAGGGAATCCTCAAGATCCCTTTTTCCCTCTTCTTCTAACCTTTTTAATTCATCTATCAACCTATTTTTCTCAGCCTCCAATTCTTCTCTTTTAGCATCAATGGCCTCTTGAGTAGTAGGACTTAGAGGTATAGGGGATGGGGGATATGTGATAAATGGACTAGAGGAGGAAGGCTGATGAGGTTCCTGAGTAATTAGTCCTTGGGGCACAATTTGGATCTTTTTTTTACCCTCCAACTTTGCTATTTTGTTGTCTTTCATCAGGGATTTGACCTTCTGTTCATTATAAGCCTCGAGTACAAACTCATATTTCTCATTTAGACTAACATAGGCCTCCTTTTCTTTCTCTGATACTTTCATCCTCAAATTGGATACTTGTACAATAAGGTTAGCCACTTCAGCTCCTGAGGTGTCAACAACCTTCTTCACAATTAGACTTCCTGTGTCTTCAGTCTCATCATCTTCTCTTATTCTCCTTTTGTCTTTTTTCTTTAGTGACCAGATGACCAGAGCTACATGATCCTCACTAAACTGGGCACCATTTGATGTCCCAATAGTAGTCATAGGTTTGGCTTGTTTTCTCACAACATCAAAGACCACTGCATCTGCTAGGTCCCATTGTGGCAATATGAGAACTCCTTGCCTTTTGACCATCTGTCTCCTCTCTTCAGGAGTAATTTTATCAAATTTTGATATCATTTCCTGCTTAACTTCTTTCTCTATATCCTCCTTGGTAGAGTTGGGTTGAGCCTCTAGCATCTTCTACCATTTATTATGGTACTCATCAATATGGCACCTCCATAAGAATTGAATGAAAGCCCTAGTTTTGATGAAACTGTCATCAGACAAGAATTCATCACTGGCTTGTTTGGTCACAAGATCTAATTCATTACCAGAAAATTCTATCACTGTGAGGTCAGATGTTGTATGTCTAGGTGCCTCTGGCATCCCTTTTTGTATTTCTTGATTGGTAACAACCACTTCACCAACATTCCTCATTTTGACCAATTGTTCAGCAATGGCTTGGTCATCATACTGCATGGGGGATTGGGAAGGAGAATACAATTCACTCCCCTATTCTTTTGTTTCCACCCTTTGCCTCTTGGGAGAGGGTACCTCTTAAATATCAATACCTATTGGCCTCTTTCCCTTATTGCTAAGGGACTTGTCAACTTTGGGAGCAATAGTGGTATATCCTCTTCTCTTATACACTACATAGTTCCCTGGTGGAAATATTTTTCTCTATGGAAATTTATTCAAAATAGCGAGAGCCCTTTCTGGATCACTCTCAACTGCTCTCTACCTCTTCTCATTTAGGGTTTTCATTATTCTCTCAAAAAGATTCATTAGGGAATCAATTTTGTAAGACCATGGGAAAAAATCCTTTAACGGATCATAAGTCTTGTCAAAATTATGAACAAAGTCGAAAGACTTCTTGTATGCCATCCATTTTTCCTTCCTAATTTCTTGAACATCTAGGTCAAAAATATTCCTAATGATATCTTATGGATAATTGAATTGATGTTTTAGCATTATACAATTAGTTCTCTTCCTGAACATACCCATGATAAAATCCTCATTATCTGCACATCTGGATACAGAAGTGGCTAAGTGATAAGGCTCAAAATATTTATCAAACTGTGTCCACCCACCTTTGGTTATGATAAAGTGATGGGCTCTGTTAAGGGTAGGAAAGATACTTCCTTTAATCTTTCTAGTTAGGGCTTCTTCTTGTAACCTACCTAATTGCCTTATAATCTCTGCCAATCCAATCTTGAGTGGGACTCTGTAAGGTAGCACATAAGGGGTACCTCTGAAACCATAAACCCTAATTACTGTGGAAAAAGGGTATAAGATTAAATCTCCCCAATTGTGAGTAATTTTTAACTCTGGGGCATTTTCCTTAGGCCTTAAAAGTATCATCATTTCATTATGAACCCTAGCATTCTGGCTACTCACCAGTGACTTGAGTCTAGTGGAAAAAACTTTGTCAAAATACACATAACTGGCATTCTTCCTATCCCAGGACAAGTCTGCACTCCACATCTGGACAAGCAATTCTTTACCATCTTGGAATTTTTCCAATTCCATTTCTTCTTCAAAGAAATCAGCACAGTTGAATAAGAACATATGCATCATGAGGGAATACCAACCCATTGGTTTCTATATATTGCCATCTTGGATCCTGACAAACCATCATGCATTTCTTGAGCAATATAAGATGCATAATCAAAAACCACTGACAAGTGGGGATGCAGAATCTGAACAACCAATAACATTATGTGGACAGGCATTGCCATCTCTTCATCTATCCCCAAAACATTACACAGAGAATTGTACATTTTTCTGGCCTTGCCATTTAAAAAATTCAATTTGAAGGGTTCCAGGGTTCTAGGCCCTATCACTACCAAGTCCCCTGTTGTGTTAGCATACCCCTTTACTACTTCACCTCTGTAAAAATATCTTTGGTTCTTGTATATTTCCTTGAAGTATTCAAGATCAATATCATCCATATTTTGGGAGGGATCAGTCAGCTTGAAAATCCTTCTGATTTCATCTGCTGATATAGTCAATATTATGTTTCCTCGGGTGTCCCTAACAACCCTAGCCTCCTTATCATAAGTGTTTGCGATCAAGATGAATAAATCAGTATCCATGAACACACTGGGAGCTTTCAGTTTTCCCACATCTAATTCCCAAATATTACAGCCTGGGGTAGAGGCATTTCTCTTACTATAGGCCATTCTGAATAGGGTGAGGCCATCAAAATTGGTATTGGCATCCTTTGCCCATCTACCGGAGTCATACAACCCTTCACCAATTTTGAAGCGGGGATGTTGTGGAACTATCCTTTTAACTTGTGTGGCATCCCCTGAGGACAGTGGTAGTTGTTGCAACAAGTCTTCCCTAACATTTCTCTTCTGGTAATCAACCTCTTTGGATATTTTGACTCTAGGGGCCATTCTAAGAGTTTTCTATCAATACTAGAATCAGGTTCTGAATCAAAATCTCTAAAACCTTACTAAACTATAAATTCTATCTCAATTGGAATGCTAGTGAATTAGTAAGCTTACCCATTCTGTACAGAAATTGCGTGCATATGGTTTTCTTCGCAATTCAATCTTTTCTCAAATTTTTTTGGTGAATTATTGAGGCTGCAGTTGGCTTAATCAATTTTACAGCCCCAGTCAAATCATTCTTTCAAATTAAATTTGACTAGAGATGTCACACATTCTGCAATTAATCTACAAGCTTCAATTTTAGGGCTTAACAGCTCTCTGCAACTTGTTTTATCAACTTTGAATTTGAACTGTCGATTAAGGGCATCATCTTTTGCATCTGACGACTATCTTACTTTTCTAAAAATAACTGTCAACTAAGGACACATGTCGCCACCACTTAATTGCTTACCCGTTAGATGTTGAGCACTTTTCCTTTAAGTGATTAAGTGAGCCGTTAGATATGGAACAACTTAATTGAAGTTTAAACTCTCATCAGCTTTGAATACCTAGGCCCACCAACTACCAGATGTCATCACCACTTAATCACTTACTCATTAGATTCCATGCACTTTTCCTTTAAGTGATTAAGCAGGCCATTCGATCCTTTTAAACTTGTGCACTATTTAACATAACACCTTTACGACTGTCCGGCCCCACCAAGGACATGTGTTGCCACCGCTTAATCGTTACCCGCTAGATGTCGAGCATGTTCTGATTAAGCAATTAAGCGCACCGTCTGATCTTTTCATAGTTTCTCACCTTTTAATAGAAGACTTTTATAACATGTTTGGCCCCACCAAGGACATGTGTCACCACCGCTTAATTGTTTACTCATTAGATGTCGATCATCTTTTGATTAAGCGATTAAGCGAGTCGTTAGATTTAAAACAACTTGCTCGACACATAATGTGATGATGTAAAAGGGACTTTTTATAGAGAGACTTAGGAAATATTAAAAGGGTTAGGAATCATAGTCTTTTGTAAAAAGAAACCCATTTAACATGGACACATGACTTAAGGTGACTTAAGTGACCAAAAAAGTAACATGAAAATAGAACCGGCCAAGGCATTTAGGGTTTTTTAGTCATTTTTAACCATTTTTAATTAGGTTAAGGGTTTGAGGGACTTTGCAGAGGCATAAGAACATTCTGAAACTCAATTTCAAAGCTCTAGACATTATCAATGACAAGATACCCTAAGAAAATTATAGGGCACAACTTAAGTAGGAAATAGCACCAACAGTGGCTCTCTCTGAGGATGTTTAAGCACTAGGTTATAACAAGAACCACAGATCTCTGGGGAAGTAGATGAAAAAATAGACCAAAATAAAATTGGAAACAAACACACAACATAAGGGAAACACACCTGTACATACTACAAACTACTATGCATGGAGAAAAATTTAATTAAAGAAATTTTTCAGGAATTGTCCATGCACTGGCAATTCCTGTTCTTCATCATCCAAAATCATGAGGAAATAATAATCTTTTCCAAAGATCCAAGAAAGAACAAAAGGTCCAATCCATAGTGAGTCAAATTTCTTATGCTTGCCCTTCTCTTCAGCCCTAACATTCCATTGCAACACAAAATCACTAGGCAAAATTTTTCTCTCATCTGCCCTTTTGTCAAAAAGGTATTTCATTCTTTGCTGTAGTTTGACATTTTCTCTCTGGCTTTCTCTCCTTATCTCATCCAATTCTATCAACTGAACCATCCTTTCTTCCATGGGTTCAGAGATTTATATTCCTTCATCTTGGATAAACTTGTGAATTGGGACCAAGTTGTTAACAGGCATTCTTGACTAAACACCATAAACCAATTCAAAAGGAGACTTTCTAGTGGCCTTCTTGACAGTAATCCTATCAGCCCAAAGGGCAAGTTTTAGTTTAACATGCCAAGCTCTCTTATTTCCCTCCAGGGTCTTTTTCAAAATTTGCAAAATGCTTTTATTGCTGGATTCTGCTTGACCATTAGCTTGAGGATTGTATGGGGATGAATAGGACATAACAATTCCCATATCAGAGAAAATCATTGAATTCTTCAGATCTAAAGCACATGGCATTATCCATTATCAATTTAAGGGAAAACCAAATCTTGTAATTACATTATCCATCAGGAAGTCAATAACCACAGTACTTGTTGCCTTTTTGGTTGGAATTGCTTCTACCCACTTTGTGAAATAGTCAGTTGCTAGAAAAATCCATCCATGGCCTCCGCTTGATTTTTCATTAAATTCTCCTATAAAATCCATTCCCCACATAGTACAGGGAGCCTCTACCACTATTGAGTTTAATAACAATGCCCCTAAATACTTCATCTTGTTTGAAAATCTCTGGCATGGCTCACATTTCCTGACAAAAGTGTGAGCATCTTGGAAAACACAAGGCCAATAATATCCAGCCCTCAAAATTTTGTGGGCTGTTGTTCTAGAAGAATAATTCCCTCCACATATTCCAGAGTACATTTATTTTAGTATCTTTTCTGATTGACCTTTGTCAAGGCACAACAACAAGATTCCATCTCTATTCTTCCAGAATAAATCACCCTACAACAAAACATACTTTTGTGATTGCAGTCTCAAACTTCTCCTTTAATTATCATTCAATTTATCTGGATATTTAGTATTTTTCAAGAAATAAACAATATTGGAATACCAGGGTTGCATCTCAATACTTGTCAAGCTGTTATCTTTTGCACCAACACTATTTATTTGGGCGAAATCCAAATTTTCTTCTGTCATCAACTTAGCCAACCCTAATCCCCTCACTAACTTAGTGATATGGATTTCTATATCAAATTCTTGGACTTTGTTTATCCATTTACATCTTTTTCCTGTCACTTCTTTTTGAACAAAAATATCTTTGACAACAGCATGAGGGACATATGCTTTTACTCTTGCACACACCAAATAAGGTCTGAAAGCCTTGACTGCCTTTACCAGAGCATAAGCTTATTTTACCATCATCTAATAATTCAATTCAGCTGATTGCAATGATTTACTAAAAAATGCAATAGGGTGCTCAAATCCCTCACTATCCTTCTGTAATAAGAGTGATTCAATAGTATGAAATGATGCAAAAGTAAACAAAGAAAATGGATTTTTGTAATCCAAGGATACAAGGATTGGTGCTTCTTGAATAGCCTGTTTTATTCTTTCAAAGGCTAACTGAGCCTCTTGGACCCATTCAAACTTCACATTTTTCTTTAGCAATTTGACAATAGGCTTAACCAGTTCTGCAAAATTGACAATAAATCTCCTAACAAAGTTAATCTGCCCTAGAAACGATTGTGTACCTATCAAGTTCTTGGGAGAAAGTACCTTTTAGATGTCTTCAACCCTTTCAAGATCTATCCTCACCCCTTCTTTTGACACTATGTGTCCCAAAAGCTTCCCTTTAGTAACAACAAAGTGACACTTTTTTGGGTTTAGAGACACCCCATATTCTAGTGCTTTTATCATGACCTTTTCCAAATAATTGCAATGATCCTCTGCTCTTTTTGAGAAAGTTGTTAAATCATCTTGGTAAACCACCATCAGAACATCTATGAGGTCTTTGAAGGCTACATCCATAGCTCTTTGAAAAGTAGCACCAGTATTTTTTAGCCCAAATGGCATATGAGCATATACAAAGGTGCCCCAAGGGGTGGTGAATGTTGTTTTGAATTGCTCAGGATTTTTAACCAATACCTGATTATATCCTGAGAATCCATCCATCATGGATAACAAGTCACATCCAGTGACTTTATGCAACATAGCCTCCATATTAGGTAGTCCATAATTATCTTTCAATGAGGCTACATTTAGGTTTCTGAAATCAACACACAATCTTATTTCCCCATTCTTCTTTCTTACAAGGACTAAGTTAGAAACCCAAGATGAATGTCTAATAGGCTTGATTATGCCTACATCCCTCAACTTCATTAGTTCTGTTTGCATTTTGGTCGCTAGTAATGGACTGATTGGCCTTTGCTTCTATCTGAAAGGTTTAGTGCCTTCTTTTAAAGGGACATCATGTTGAAATAAGTCTTCTCTATAGGATTTTATATCATCATAGGATCAGGAAAAAACATGCTTGTACCTTTTCAACAACTTTATCAAATTCTGTCTCACATTGTTGTCCAATTTTTTGCCAATATAAACCAATTGGGGAGATGTTTTAGATCCCAAATTGATTTCCTCTAAGTCTTCCATTCTGGCATTGGACTTCTGAGTCATATAGTTTTCATTTATGCTAAACATGCCTTCCAATTAAACTAACCCCTTGGGAATGTGATTAGTATTCAATTGGATGACTTCCTAATCAAAAATATATACCTTATTGTCCACAGTTGACACTAGAGATTCACAATCACTCTTTTGACCATCATATTGGCCCATACATTGGATAAAATTGAGGATATCATCATCATCCTCAAAAACTTGCCAATTATGAATATTGTCAGGAACTACTGGCCTACTTTTTGTTTCAACTACAGATATGCCAGTAAGAGTAGCATCATTATTTTTTAGGGCAACACTCACCAAGAAATCTGCCATTATATTATTTGATATTTCAACCCATAATATATGGAAAGCATCAAAGAGTTCTATCTTATCCCAGACAACATACTTATACAACTTTAATCTGTCATCTTTAGTAGCATAATGTCCCCTAATCTAAGATATAATTAACTGGGAATCTCCATGAACTTTCAAACATTTAATACTATGCTTGATGCAATATCCATTCCCAAGATTAAAGCCTCATATTCGGCAGTATTGTTCATGCATTGAAAAGTTAACATAAATAAATATTTGAAAGTGATACCTGATGGGGATATCAACAAGATTCCTACTCCAGATCCTTCTTTTGAACATCCTCCATCAAAGTACATTTTCCAGAGTCCATTTTGTTGCAACAACAATTCATCCACAATTGGGTCAGTATTTTTTAATTGTGGCTTGACTTCTTCAACCATAAAATTTTCCATATCAACATTCACACAAAAATTTAATTGATCAGGTAAGACCACCTCAACCATAATAGATGACCGGAGTTCTCTGTACAATTTGACCTCATTCCCATTCACAGGGATAGTTGCATAGGATAAATCCAACTACATCTTTCCTCCTATTGCTGCTGCCCATTGCCTTGATAGAAGCATTCTGTAATATGGTTTAGTATCCACTACCACTATGTCCATTCTATAAGCTGATTCAGGGAAGGAAGCAATTTTCACCTCAATATCCTTCAATGTCCCTATCACAGGAACTTCCGTGTTATCCATGGCATAGCAGCTTCCAGCAGGTGTAGTAACCCGAAGGCCTAATTCTTTCATCACATGATAGAACATTACATTTGCTGCTGCTCCAGAATCAATCATGCAATTTTTTACCAAAAAATTATTTACCATTAAGGTGACATAGAATGGATCAATAGACAATGGTTCTTGGGTTATTATATTTCCAATGAAAATGTCAGAAAATTCCTTGCTCTTTCCTTTTCCTTTCACTAATGGGAAATCTTCTTTAGCACTATTTATTGTCAAAGGTATGTCCTCATGATTAGGGACAGATACATCATCTATTCTTGTTAATAATTCCAGAGAAACTTCCTTATGCTCTTTTATTTTCAACATTTCCATAAGTGGGACTGAGAGTTTCATTTGGGTCAAAGCATGTTTCATATCAAAATGAGGCAATTCAGGAGGTATATCATTGAATTTCTTCATTTTCTTGAGTTTCTCACTCAATACCATTTCCTCCTTTGAGATCCCTTCCCTGATATGATCCTAAGAAGATCCTTCCTGCTTGCAACATTCATCTTGGCCATCTTTCTTAGGATGGAAACCCTCACTTACTTGAGGTGAGTCTTTCTTAACATAAATAGGGGTAGACTTGCCTTGAGATGGTTGTACTATCCTATTTCTTAAGTTGTAGGCATTTCTGGCTTGATTAATTGTCACAATAGTTAAAGACCTTTTCTCTTCATTAGTAGGAGTCCTAAAATGAGATTGTGAACTATCATCACCCACAGTGTTTATAGTTGCTTGTGAAACATATTCATCCTGATCATTTTGATATGTTGAACTTTGTAACTGGTTTGTAAAACAATGATTATCCTCTAAATATGAATCATCAGAGGATGAAGAAATATCAGGGAGCCATGGGTAAGGTTTCTTTACTATGAACATATTGATAGAAGGACCTTCCTGCTCTCCTTCTTTTGTTTGGTGAAACAAAGCCTGAGCTACTACACATTGATAGAGAGAGTGTGGCATATTACAAGCATCACACCATGGAGTGTTCTCAACATAATTGGCATTGTTTCTTTTCAGGGGATTTGGAGTTTCTTTTGCTTTTGGGTTGTCTTGTCCCTCAGGGATAGGTTTTCTATTATTCCAATTTGTCTTATATGGATAATCTCTCAAGTTGGGTTGTCTGTCGAATCTTTGGTTAGTATACTTATTATCTCGGTACCCTCCTCTATCATTCTTATCCATCTTGGTAGCAAGGTCTTTTACTGCACTCACCAATTTATCCACTGTATCATCTTCTTTGACATTTTTGCTGGCTAATCCCTTTTCTTTCCAAAGTTTATTATCTTCTCTCTTCCCCAATTTCCCTGATGCTCTCCTATTACTTTCAATATCAATTTATATCTTGTAAGAATCCCTCAAAGTAGTTGGGTTTTTATCTCTAAGAAAATAAGAAATTTTTCCATCAGTAGCATTTATGTAAGTGGTAAGGCATACCTCCTCATCTAGCCTCATAACTTGGAATAATTTGTTCATGGCCTTTTGAAACCTAGTGTTAAAATCAGCCATATTTTCATTTGGGAACTTTTTGATGTTATTAAACTCATTTAACATATATCCAGAATTAACATGCTCCCTATAATATTCCCTAAAGGATTTTACAAATTCATCTCAAGAGGTAATACTGTCATTAGGTAAGTTTCTGAACCAATCCCTAGCATCTTCAATTAAAGATTGAACAAAGAGTTTCATGATGACATCCTCATCTTCAATTTCAAAGTCAGTCATCTTATCACCAAAAGTTTTTAGATTCTCTTCACAAGTAACAACATTATTTCCTATGAACTTAGGGATTCTATCTCTTACCTCATTGGGGATTACATTAGGGTGACCAAGGATGCCTTCAAAGAAGAGAGCTCTATATCTGTTCATGTGGATAGGCATCCTTTGAAAATTCCCCAGCTTGTTATCACCATTTGGTCCAGCAATTCCTCCTTGATGTTGAACAGGTGGAGGAACATTCTGTTTGGGCTTGGCAGTTTGAAAACTTGGGTGAGGACCCTTGATTTGCCAGATACATTAGGACTAGAGCTCTGAACATCTTGGTTGTTTCCACATTTTTGGACCTTAGGAACACCACCTTGATTGTTCACATTTAAATTAGTAGATGAATTCAATTGTTGTACTGCTTGATTCATATGCATAGAACTACTTGTAGTTGTATTATTGGTAGCATGAAGTAAGGCTATCTTCATCTTCATATTAGCTGAGGTAGCCTCCAATTCCAACTTTTCTAGTTTTTTTTCCAAGTCATCTTTAGCCTTCCTAGCTTGTTCAATATCCAAATCAATTTGAGGTATTCCTTTAGGGTTAGACACCTTTTTCCTAGGCTCATTTATGCTGATACCCACAAAATTTTGTTTACCTTTGTCAGTGGCATCTTTAGTTGTTGCTTTGAGTTTCACATTTCGTTCATTCTCATATGGGAACAAATGCCTAATTACAAGTCCTTCCTTCTCAAACTTGTCTTTGTCAAGGTTTGAGACTTTATTCAGGGCTTTGTTTCTCACATCATTGAGGGTACCAAACAATTCTGGATCTAGAGCTTTAACTTCTTGATTCAGGCTTTTAGTTTTAGGGTCATTCCTTCTAGTCTCAGCTAAGAGTTCTTCTCTTTCCAATAATAAATCATATATCCTTTGCTCACATTCCTCCTTTGCTTCAGCTATTTCCTTTTCTTGTTCTTTCTTTTTTCTTTTCAAATCCATAACTTCATCTTGCAACTTATCTGAATCATATGATGTTGTTTCGGCAGCAGAGGTCTCTTCTGGTGGAGCAAGATTTTCTTCCACAGGAAAGAACCCTATGTCAGTATTTTCCCCATCTCTAAAGGGATCAAAATTGGTATTAGCTTCATAAACATTGACTGGTCCCACAGGTTCTGCATCTTCAGATGAAGATAACTTCCTTTCTGGAATGGAAATATCCATTTTTCCTTTAGGGCCCATTTGGTTGAGGGGTGGAATGGGAATTGAACGGGAATTGGCATTTTCGAATTCCCAAAATGTTCAATTCCCTGTTTGGTTCCAAAATTAAAAATTGGAATAGGGTTATGCCAATTCTAATTTTGGGCCTTTTTGAGCATTCCACAATTCCCCCTCAGGACTAGGAATTGGAATTGGAATTGAGAGTATTATTTTGTGAAGGAAAATTCATTCCCATTTTTGTGTTAATATTATATTGCTATCAGAATGTATATATAAATCTGTGTATATACACATGTGTATATAAACATGTGTATATATATACATGTATGTATATATACATATGAGTGTATATACACACATGTGTATATGTGTGTATATATACACACATGTGTGTATATACTCTTGTGTGTATATATACATACATGTATATATATAGTGTATATATATACATGTATGTATATATACATACTCATATCTATATGCACATGTGTGTATGTGTATATATGTGTATATATATAGACAAATGTGTATATATGTGTATATGCGTGTATACACACGTGTGTGTGTATATATATACACATATTTGTATATGTGTATACATGTGTATATATGCACATGTATGTATGTGTATATACATATGAGTGTATATACACACATGTACATATATAGTATAGATACATGTATGTATATATACACATGAGTGTATATACACATGTATATACACATGTGTGTATATATACACACATGTGT
>MU226419.1:236494-273236 GCA_018584345.1 Thuja plicata | reverse complement strand
ACACATGAGTGTATATACACATGTATATACACATGTGTGTATATATACACACATGTGTATATACATACTCATATCTATATGCACATGTGTGTATATGTGTATGTGTATATATGTGTATATGTGTATATATATACATAAATGTGTGTATACACACATGTGTATGTGTGTATATATATACACATATGTGTATATGTGTATACATGTGTATATATACACATGTATATATGTGTATACATGTGTATATACATACATGTATGTGTATATATATGTGTGTGTGTGTACATGTGTATATATACATGTGTGTATATACACACACATGTGTGTGCATGTATATATACACACACATGTGCGTATATGTGTGTATATATGTGTATGTGTGTATATGTGTGTGTGTGTATATATGTGTATGTATACAAAAACAAAATTCCAATTCCAATTCTAGTTGTGTGGAACCAAACACAGAATTTGCATCTTCTCAGTCATCTTCCAGGTGAACCAAACAGGACAGCCATATTCTAGAATTCATTTTGAGAATAGCAAAAACCTAGAATGGATTCAATTCTAGAATTGGCAATTCCAGCATGCACAAATTCTGCCAACCAAACGGGCCCTTAGAGACATGTTGGGAATCATATTTAGATAACTCTCTTTTGGACCATTGTTTCCTTTGAGGCGTATGGAGCTCTTCTCCAAGATCCTTTTCAGGATTCAATCTGGAATATGATCTGGTATTCCTTTGTCGGCTCATCTCATAAAGCAAACAAATATTTCACAATGCAATACTGGAATACACAAAAGTCAGAGTCACCACCTCTTTTTAGAGGATTAATATATATATAAAGATCAAACACTTTTTCCTATCTCAGATATTTCCTTATAGAAAATAAGCAAATAGCAGATTTTTGCAGATATATTAAGCTTGATAATTCTTCACCTAGTATCTTCAAGAAAATGATTCTTCAATGCCCATAACTACAAATCTTTTCCATACAACGGACTTCCTTTTGGAAACAAACAAGGGATCATATTAGATATTTTAGAATTATCAATTATTCCAACTGAGACAAGATCTGTATCATTTTCAGAATCAGGATCTTCAAACAATGCACCATAGCAGATAAGCAGAATAAACTCGCTCTAATGATTATAAGGAAGAACAAACTGATTCTCAATATTGTAAGGACAAATGCTTTCATGGTCATGAATCTGAGAACATTACAAGATTCCCCAGTAGAGTCGCCAATTTGTTAGTGTGACTCGGATGGGCAAACCCACTTGAAATCTGATTTATCTTAAACACACCAGAGATTTATTGAATTCTTAAACAAGATTTTTTTTTCACCTTATCCCCAGTAGAGTCGCCATTTTGTTAGCTCTTTTTTCTTGCAGAATTGATCATAATGAAAATAAATGTCAGTCTCTCTTATACCCAAGTTAGATTCTCACAAGGAAAAAGGGTTAATTAACAACGATAGAAAATCCTTCTACACTTTGGCTCCACACACCCAGGTGGGTACACCTTTGATATATTTTCACCTTTCAGCAGTTTTAATAGTGGATTAAGGATGGGAGATCCTTTTTTTTATGCCATTTAGGCCTAGGAAGGATAATCTATTGATTCACTCTCCAAGGAATCACAAAGATGAATTGTACTAAATACAATTAACTAGACTTATACTTGAAATAAGATGAGTATAAAGATTGATTGAATTTGAATTTGATGATAACAACCACTTGCCAGCATTTATGACCAGTGCCTAATCATGGGTGATAGAGTCAAAATAGAGCATATTTATACTGAAAATAATCAATGGAAATACAAATGAACCCCTGATAGAATGCCTTACAAAATATCCTCTCATCCTCACACCCCTGTATCAAATCCCTGCATAAACCCTAATCCTTTGCAATCATCTACAAGATTTAAAACTTTCCTTGAAAGCAACTCACAGACAAGAACATGACTACCTTATAACGAGTATATTCAAAGTGCCTGACAAATTGAACTTACAAGAATTAATTGTAAATACAAGAAGACATCATAGATATCAAAATGAAGATTCCATTGTATTTTATTAATGTAGATTTGAATACCAGTACATTCACAAAGACTCAAAACCAATAGCCAGACATAATTCAGTAATCTGCCTTGTAGTCTTATTTTACCATCCTTATTACAAAATTACAACTTGATACTTATAGGCAGCCACATTCATCTTGGAATCCTTTTGGAAAATAAGGATGCAACAAGATATGGATGACTGGACTAGATGACAAAATAAAATTTCAAGAAGAGACAAAACTTCAGGTGGAAGGGAATAACAAATTATGGTAAGAGCCAAGCAATCTTTTGTCCTATGACCGCTTGGCTGCTTGAAATTGCTCCAAGGTGGCTTGGTCTTTCTTATCTGGATCTTGTCCTTTTATTGATGTAGAGGCCCCAATATTTGATTTGTTCCAAATTCTCAACTTCTTTGGTATCAGCTATCCCCTTTATGTTTGTCATCTCATGTTACCGGGGTGACTATTCCATACTTGCTAACCCATGTAGTGAACACCTCATCACTTGGCCAACTAAAGCTGAGAACTTCATCTTTTTGGCTGTTGAACTCTTCCCAATCACCATTAGCCTTTTCAATTTCTACCTCCCATGATTCAAAAAATGCCTTGGATTTATTCAAAATATCTATAGTCAGCACAAACCATCCAGTATTTGCCAATGCAAAAATACTTTTTGTCCTGCTAGGCAGTGCTTCATTTAACTGCCTCAGCCATAGGGATTCATTCTTTATGTTCCCATCTTTTTTGAACATATTGGGATACATATCATATCTATCCTTGGAAAATTCTCCTCTCAAAACTGTGACCCTCTTTATGGCCATGCTCTTCTTGATGTCTAAATTAACCAACAGTTTGAGACATTTATGGGTGCTCGTTAGGGTGATATCAATATTATTCTTCTCTTTTGGCAGGGAGTAAAATGATTTAACATGGGCTGGCTTCCCTTTCCATTTACTCATCATTAGATCCCATTGTCCCTTTTCATCCTCATATCTGTTGGTGATGCTTGCAATGTTTTTTCCCAATAGGTAGAGGTTAGAGAGGTTGACCTCGCTGGAACACCTTTTGAGGTTGGAGAATATTTGATCAAAAAAAAATTTCTTTACCAACTCATCAGCCTCTTTGTATCTTGGGGAATCCTCAAGATCCCTTTTTACCTCTTATTCTAACCTTGTTCTTTCATCTATCAACCTATTTTTCTCAGCCTCCAATTCTTCTCTTTTCGCATCAATGGCATCTTGAGTAGTAGGACATAGAGGTGCAAGGGATGGGGGATATGTGATAAATGGACTAGAGGAGGAAGGCTGATGAGGTTCCTGAGTAATTAGTCCTTGGGGCACAAGTTGGATCTTTTGTTTACCCTCCAACTCTGCTATTTTGTTGTCTTTCATTAGGGATTTGACCTTCTCTTCATTATAAGCCTTGAGTACAAGTTCATATTTCTCATTTAGACTAACATAGGCCTCCTTTTCTTTCTCTAATACTTTCATGTTTAAATTGGCTACTTGTACAACAAGGTTAGGTCCCGAGGTGTCAGCAACCCTCTTCATAATTAGACTGCCTGTGTCTTCAGTCTCATCATCTTCTCTTATTCTCCTTTTGTCTTTTTTCTTTAGTGTCCAGATGGCCAGAGCTACATGATCCTCACTAAACTGGGCACCAATTGATGTCCCAATAGTAGTCATAGGTTTGACTTGTTTTCTCACATCATCAAAGACCACTGCATCCGCTAGGTCCCATTGTGGCAATATGAGAACTCCTTGCCTTTTGACCATCTGTCTGCCCTGTTCAGGAGTAATTTTATCAAATTTTGATGTCATTTCCTGCTTAACTTCTTTGTCTTTATCCTCCTTCGTAGAGTTGGGTTGATCCTCTTGCATCTTCTAGCATTTATTATGGTTCTCATAAATATGCCACCTCCATAAGAATTGAATGAAAGCCCTAGTTTTGAAGAAACTGTCATTAGACAAGAATTCATCACTGGCTTGTTTGGTCACAGGATATAATTCCTTACTAGAAAATTCTACCACTGTGAGGTCAGATGTTGTATTTCTAGGTGCCTCTGGCATCCCTTCTTGTAGTTCTTGAGTAGTAACAACCACTTCACCAGCATTCCTCATTTTGAGCAATTTTTCAACTATGGTCTGGTCTTAATACTGCATTAGGGATTGGGAAGGAGAATACAGTTCACTCCCCTATTCTTTTGTTTCCACCCTTTTCCTCTTGGGAGAGGGTACCTCTTGAACATCAGTATCTATTGGCCTCTTTCCCTTATGCTGAAGGGACTTGTCAACTTTGGGAGCAATAGTGGTATATCCTCTTCTCTTATACACTACATAGTTCCCTGGTGGAAATATTCTTCTCTGTGGAAATTTATTCAAAATAGCGAGAGCCCTTTCTGGATCACTCTCAACTGCTTTATGCCTCTTCTCATTTAGGGTTTGCATTATTCCCTCAAAAAGATTCATTAGGGAATCAATTTTGTAAGACCATGGGAAAAAATCCTTTAACGGATCAGAAGTCTTGTCAAAATTATGAACAAAGTCCAAAGACTTCTTGTATGCCATGCATTTTTCCTTCCTGATTTCTTGAACATCTAGGTCAAAAATGTTCCTAATGATATCTTCTGGATAATTGAATTGATGTTTTAACATTATACAATTAGTTCTCTTCCTGAACATACCCATGATAAAATCCTCATTATCTACACATATGGACATAGAAGTGGCTAAGTGATAAGGCTCAAAATATTTATCAAACTGTGTCCACCCACCTTTGGTTATGAAGCGATGGGCTCTGGTGAGGGTAGGAAAGATACTTCCTTTCATCTTTTTGGTCAGGGTTTCTTCCTGTAACCCACCTAATTGCCATATAATCTCTGCCAGTCCAATCTTGAGCGGGACTCTGTAAGGTAGCACATAAGGGGTACCTTTGAAACCATAAACCCTAATTACTATGGAAAAAGGGTATAAGATTAAATCTCCCCAATTGTGAGTAATTTTTAACTTTGGGGCATATTCCATAGGCCTTAAAAGCATCATCATTTCGTTACGATCCCTAGCATTCTAGTTACTCAGTAGTGACTTGAGTCTAGTGGCAATAACTTTGTCAAAATACACATAACTGACATTCTTCCTATCCTAGGACAAGTATGCACTCCACATCTGGACATGCAATTCTTTACCATCTTGGAATTTTTCCAATTCCATTTCTTCTTCAAAGAAATCAGCACTGTTGAATAAGAACATATGCATCATGAGGGAATACCAACCCATTGGTTTCTATATATTTCCATCTTGGATCCCTAACAAACCATCATGCATTTCTTGAGCAATATAAGATGCATAATCAAAAACCACTGACAAGTGGGGATGCAGAATCTGAACAACCATTAACATTATGTGGACAGGCATTGCCATCTCTTCATCTATCCCCAAAACATTACATAGAGCACTGCACATTTTTCTGGCCTTGCCATTTAAAAGATCCAATTTGAAGGGTTCTGGGGTTCTAGGCCCTACCACTACCAAGTCCCCTATTGTGTTAGAATACCCCTTTACTACTTCACCTCTGTAAAAATATTTTTGGTTCTTGAATATTTCCTTGAAGTATTCAAGATCAATATCATTCATATTTCGGAGGGATCAGTCAGCTTGGAAATCATTCTGATTTCATCTGCTAATACAATCAATATTATGTTTCCCTGGGTGTCCCTAACAACCCTTGCCACCTTATCATAAGTGTTCGTGATCAAGATGAATAAATCAATATCCATGAACACACTGGGAGCTATCAGTTTTCCCATATGTAATTCCCAAATATTACAGTCTGGGGTAGAGGCATTTATCTGACTATAGGCCGTTCTGAATAGGGTGAGGCCATCAAAACTGGTATTGGCATCCTTTGCCCATCTACTGGAGTCATACAACCCTTCTCTAATTTTGAAGTGGGGATGTTGTGGAACTATCCTTTTAAATTGTGTGTCATCCCCTGAGGATAGTGGTAGTTGTTGCAACAAGTCTTCCCTAACATTTCTCTTCTGGTAATCAACCTCTTCGGAGATTTTGACACTAGGGGCCATTCTAAGGGTTTTCTATCAATATTGGAATCGGGTTCTGAATCAAAAGCTCTAAAACCTTTTTGGAATTCAAATTCTATCTCAATTGGAACGCTAGTGAATTAGTAAGCTTACCCGTTCTGCACAGAAATTGCGTGGAGCTGGTTTTCTTCGCAATTCCATCTTTGCTCAAATTTTTTTGGTGAATTATTGAGGCTACAGTTGGCTTAATCAATTTTACAGCCCCAGTCAAATTATTCTTTCAAATTGATTTCAACTAGAGATGTCACATGTTCTGCAATTAATCTACAAGCTTTAATTTCATGGCTTAACATCTCTCTGCAACTTGTTTTATCAACTTTGAATTAGAACCATCGATTCTGGGCATCATCTTTCGCATCTGATAGCTATCTTTTTTTTCTGGAAACAACTGTCAAATAAGGACACGTGTCGCCATCGCTTAATCACTTACTCGTTAGATGTCAAGCACTTTTCATTTAAGTGATTAAGCGAGCCGTCAGATATGGAACAACTTAACTAAAGTTTAAACTCTCATCAGCTTTGAATACCTGGGCCAACCAACTGCTAGATGTCATCACCGCTTAACTGCTTACTTGTTAGATTCCGTGCACTTTTCCTTTAAGCGATTAAGCGGGGCTTTCGATCCTTTTAAACTTGTGCACTATTTAACAAAACACCTTTACTACTATCCGGCCCCACGAAGGACATGTATCACCACCGCTTAATCGCTTACCCGCTAGATGTCAAGCATGTTGTGATTAAGTGATTAAGCATGCCGTCCGATCTTTTCATAGTTGCTTACCTTTTAATAGAAGAATTTTATAACATTTTTGGCCCCATCAAGGACACGCATCACCACCGCTTAATTGCTTACTCATTAGATTTCAAGCATCTTTTGATTAAGTGATTAAGCAAGCCGTGAGATTTAAAACAACTTGCTTGACACATAAGGTGATGTCGTAAAATGGACTTTTCATAGCGAGACTTAGGAAATATTAAAATGGTAAGGAATCATAGTCTTTTGTAAAAAGAAACCCATTTAACATGGACACATGACTTAAGGTGACTTAAGTGACCGAAAAAGTAACATGAAAATAGAACCGACCGAGGTATTTAGGGTTTTTTAGTCATTTTTAACCATTTTAAAATTAGGTTGAGGGTTTGAGGGACTTTGGAGAGGCATAAGAACATTATGAAACTCGATTTGAAAGCCTTAGACATTATCAATGACAAGAGACCCTAAGAAAATTATAGGGCACAACTTAAGTAGGAAATAGCACCAACATATGCATTGAAGAGGAAGAAGATGGGATTAATATGGCATATTTCTTCCAAGATAGTCTACAAATCTGAATGAAGACATTGAAGAAGTCGAGTTACCTTTTGTTGATACAAGTCCCAAATTTCCTGTAGTATCTTCCTCTGAAGCAGAGCCTTTTGATATAGTTGGCATTTGACCTTTTGCTAAAATTTTGGACAAGTTTCTTAATAATTCTGCCCCAAGTGCACCTGCCATTCATAAGCCTATAGTTAATGTTCCTTTCCAACAAAAAATACATTTCCAAATACCTCAAGTAATGCCACAACCTACCTTTCCATTCCCTCTTCCAAGCCTTATCAACAATGCTAATCTCAAAAACATACCCACTGCTGCACTTCCAAATTTCTATAGCCTGGTAACCAAAGAAATTGTCACCTTTTTATTTGAGTTTGAGATCCTTTATCATAGCTTTGACTATAACACTGATGGTCACAAGCTCAAGTTATTTATAGAAACATTGAAGGAGTCTTCCCTATGATGGTTTATGGGCTTAGGAGCTAATGCAACAACTAGCTAGGATGAGATGCAGACTCTGTTTCTGTAGAAATACAAAGAGTATTGCAAGGGGGATGCCCAAGAGGAGATAACATTTTTTGAATGTCACAAAAGGAGGATGAAACTCTAGAGGACTATTTTTCATGTTTATTGTACAACATGTAGAAGAATCCCCGACATGTTCTGGAGGAGGATTCACACAAACTCATCTTCTTAAGGGGAGTAAATGATAGCTTCCTAAAAGCACTAGAACTCATGGCTGGAGGGGACATATCCCAATCTTCCTGGGATGACCTCAAGAAAATTTGCCTCAACTATTCATGATCAACTATAAATAAGGGCAGAGGATTTTGGTCTACAGTCACTAAGGGGATCTGCTCAAGCATTTCCAAGATGGAGATATGTAACCTACTGTCAGATTTCAAGCGAGACATCATTAATCATATTGCTACAAATTTGGATACCATGAATGCCAAGAAGATGTATGCAGATGTTGAATCTTAGTTAGCTGAGTATTGTCCTCACTGTCTCAAACAAAAGAAAGACTATGGATGAAAGATGGTGGTGAACTTGGAGAATCAACACTTGCCTACTGAGTACATGAAGATAGAAGGAGATGATAAGAAAAAAAATTTTGTTTCTCATCATCGGCCATGGGCTTCAAGACAAGGTATGCCTTAATATCCTCTGCAATTTTCCAATCCTTATAATAGTCAATGGAAAAACCAAAATTATCAGAATCTTTCTCAGTACTCCCAACCTATTTGGAATAACTAGTGGCCTAACTAACAAAATAACTAAAGGCCTAACCAACAAAAAAACTAGTGACCTCAACGTCAAAATTAGTGGCAACCACCACAGGGGAATTGCCAACAAAATAACCAATGGAGAGGGCCCCCATAGTGGCCTAACCAAAATCCTGGTTATCCACAATTACCACTTCTAGTACCTCAACCTATAATAATTCCACCTCTTGTAGCCACAAGTCCTAATCCAAATCCAACCCAATCACCTTCTCAGCCATAGCCTAATCCTAACAACAAGCAACAATAATAACCAATGTATACTACTGATGCTCAATAGTACCTTGCTTATGCACTAGAGATATCTGTTAGAATAGTCATAGCGTAGCTAATAATTAAATCATTTAATTATTAGTCTATTTACTCTATGCTTAAGTTATACTTAGGCAGTGCTTATAATTCTTTAGGGTTTCACCTTTAGGGTTTTGTGATTCCTTTTATAAGGATTCACTTCTTTGCATTTCATAACAGAGATTATTGTATTCAGTATTGTTGTTAATAGAAAATATTTTCTTGCAACATGGATTTCAACTCTCTGGCTTTTTGGCCACCATAGTTTTCTTCTCTCTTCTGTCTTTTGCTTCTGTCTTGTAACTGTCATGCATGTAGGTGATCTTGGGAGATTAGCTTTCACTCTAATCCCAACATGGTATCAGAGCTCTCTTGCTGTTCGCTGTTATGGTTTTGTTGAAGCACAGAGGGTTTTAGAAGCTTTTTTAGTGTTTTCTATTGGATCTGGGGGGTCTTTATTTTTTGAGGAACTTTGGACCAAAACCGACCTCACGGTTGCGTCCAGAAGCCCCAAAAACCCTAGAATCCATATAAAGCTCATCTGATTTAGACACTGGAGCCTCTGGCAAAAAAAATTTGCCCTCCTAGGGCCGTACGGGCACGTTTCTCGAGGAAAATTTTAAAAAAAATAATTTTTTAAAATTTTTTTATAGCGTTTTATCACGCGTGTAGTGCATTTGTTATTGGGCCACTGGCACACCACCGCGGCTCAGCCCGCGCACCGCCGCCACCGCTAGCCCTCCTCCTCGCGGCCCCTACCGCCCAATACTCCGCTGCCCTCCGCAGCCCTATGGCCTGCTCCACCGCTCTGCCGCCCCTGTGGCTCAACCCGCCGCCCCTGCGGCCCGCTCCACGGCCAGCCGCGCTGCATCCGACCCTGCTACCCCGCCGGTTTGGGCCGCTCCGCTGGCGGCCACCTCCCGCCCTGTGGCGGCTTTATTTTTAAGCCCAGCGGTTTGTTTTTCTAAGCGGTCGGTCCTATGTATGACTGTGGGCTCCATTCTTTAGCCCCTACGCGCGCCATGCGTTAGGGGCCTATTTTTTATAGCCCCGGGGGCTTAAACCATCTTTTTGAGGCCTTTCTGACCCCCCGGGACTGTTTTCGCTCTATCTTGAGCGTCCGGGGGTCTTTTTTGACTTCCATATACCGGCAAAAAAATCTTTCTGAGAACTTTTCGATGATGGAGGTTGGGTTTTTGGGTTCTTCTATTTTGATATTTTTTTTGCTGTTGAAGTCCGATGTCTATTTTTGCCTTCTGGGAGTCATATCTGGCTCATCCGGACTCCATTTTTGGAAAACCAGATATCATCGAAAAGCTAGTTTAGTGAACTATTCAGTGGCAGAGGTCTTTTTTCTAGATTCTACTCTAGGTTTTCTCACCTTCAAGTTTGGCAGTTTATGCACTCTGGTGGATTGCTTGGGTTTACAGGTCCTGGGATCTCTTCTACTGTACTTCTGGTTCACTCTTCTTTCTGAATTCTGAGCTTGTATGCTTCTTCTGATGCATCTTTATTCTGTAAATACACTGAGATAAAGTGCCTACTTCTGCATTTCTAGGATCTTGTACACCTTGTATGGTTATTGTACTCGCACTCTGTTATAAAGTGCCATGGGGGGTTATGATGCTTATGTCATTTTAGGCACATCCACCTTTGTCAAGTGAGCATACCTTCCATGACATTAGCCCATGCTATGTGTCGATGACACCGCCCTTTATCCTGTGTTTGTACTTCTGTTGCACTGTCGGTGTTCCTGGTTCTACTTTCTGCAGATGTTTCTGGCATTGCATTTTAGTGTTTCTGTCACCTCTCCCAGTTCAGCATTATGGGGGGGTTCACCTGTTGGTTCTATTGCTTCCTGATTTGATTGATCAGCTCTTCAGACTTTGTCTTCTCTACCTGGTCATGCACTTCAATGGGGGTTCCAGCAGTTTCTCCTGACAGAGTTTACAGTTCCTTGCTTTAGAGATGTTTCTTGCTCATTCTTATTCCTTTCTCTAGGACATCTTTTCCCTAGATTGAAGGCTTAGTTTCCTTCATCTAGTTTGGTTTCTTGTACTTGGGTACCTGATCAGGCCTTGTTGCCGGGACCCATCTTTCCTACTTTCTGCAGTAGTTTAGCTGTTTGCTTCTCCCTAAGTTACACTTAAGGGGGGCTGCTAGGGTAGTCATAGCATAGCTAATAATTAAATCATTTAATTATTAGTCTATTTACTCTATGCTTAAGTTATACTTAGGCAGCGCTTATAATTCTTTAGGGTTTCACCTTTAGGGTTTCGTGATTCCTTTTTATAAGGATTCACTTCTTTGCATTTCATAACAGAGATTATTGTATTCAGTATTGTTGTTAATAGAATTTCTTGGAACATGGATTTCAACTCTCTGACTTTTTGGCCACCATAGTCTTCTTCTCTCTTCTATCTTTTGCTTCTGTCTTGTAACTATCATGCATGCAGGTGATCTTGGGAGATTAGCTTTCAGCCTAATCCCAACAATATCTGATATCCATTTGAGATCTGGTCCCACTTTGCCTGCACCTAAACATCCTATTATAAAAAAATTTGCAGACATTCCTACAGCATCAACACCACTTCCAGAAGCTACAATACAAAATACTATCCAACCAACTGATATATCCAACAAAATTGATGTTCACACCTTAGTTAATCCTCCCTTTCCACATAGGCTTAGCATGGAGAAACTTATATCCCAAGAAGAAAGACCATTTGATATCCTTGAGCAGCTGAAAAAAATGCATATCCAGATTCCTCTGTTCTAAGCAATCAAAGATGGTCCTCTTTATGGAAAATCTATTAAGGAAGCATGCCTCAAAAAGACTGGACAAAAGAAAAATGATCCTCAAATAGTCCATGTTATATCTCAACTTGTAGATATCATGTTAGGAAAGATAGTTATACCAAAGTTTTTTGACCCTGGAAGCCCAGTTGTTGATTTGATAATTAATGGTGAGTCTGTGAAAAATTTTTTAGTTGATTTGGGAGTAGCTATAAATGTCATGACTAAGGATACAATGCATAGGCTAAGTTTAGAGGGCTTGGGAAACACTCCAATAGTGTTACAACTTGCAGACACTTCCACTGTCACCCCAGATGGTATCATAGAGAATATAGTAGTCACCTTGGATTCATGGGAATACCCTATCGATTTTCTCATATTATCACCTAAAGTAAACTTTGTTGGCTATCCAGTTATCCTTGGAAGACCCTAGTTATCCACCACTAATGCCAATATTAGTTTCAGATCAAGAAACATGACAATTTAAAATGTCCAAGCAATAAAGAAGCTAGCATTATACCCTCCCACCCAACCGCAACTAGATTTGAGTGATCCTATTTGGCCAAATTTGGGAGATGAGGAAGAAGTGCTAAATTATGTTGGTCAGCTCATGATGTTACACAAACAATATTTTTTAAAAATGCAAGAAGATGATGTGATACAAAGTATTCTTACCAATGAGTGTGTCATAGAAAAAGATGTTTCTGAAATCTCTATTCTATGTAGTTGTGTACTTATGAGGACTATGTCTTTCCAGCAAGTCCTGATATAATAAATCAATTACTACCCTATGAAGTAGCCACAAGCCTAATATTTGAAGTTTCAATGATAGAGCTAACAACCATTGTGGAACTTTCCCCTATTCACAATCTTCATTTTAACAGTAAGCTGGCACCACAACAATTGGCATTGTTAACCAAACTCCTATGTAAACATGAAAAAGACTTGGCTTTAGATAATGGATACATGGAAAGTCTGAACCCAAAGCTCTGGACACATAGAATCTACATCAATGAAGGCAGTCTACCATTCCACCAACCTTAGAGAAGAATTAACCTAGCCTTGAGAGAAATAGTCAAAACTGAATTGCAAAAGTTGTTGGATGCTAGTTTCATATATCCAATCTCTAATAGAAAATGGGTATCACCTTTGGTCATAGTGCCTAAAAAAGGGGGTAAATGGAGTATATGTGTAGATTATAGGTAATTGAACAATGCCACAAATAAAGGCCATTTTCCCTTGCCATTTATTGATAAAGTTCTAGACACTTTGGCTGGTAAGAATTAATTCTCCTTTCCAGACGGATACATCGGTTACAACCAGATTAACATTGCTCCAGAGGATCAGGAGAAGACCACATTCACATGTTCTTGAGGGAAATATGCATATTATGTGTTACCTTTTGTCTTATGTAATGCACCAGCTACTTTCTAGAGAGTTGTAATCAACATTTTTGCTGACATATCACATGATTACATGGAAAAATACATGGATGACTTCACTACATTTGGTGTCACCATTAAGGAAGCCTTGAAGAACTTGGAAAAAGTGTTGATCTAATGTCAAGAACACAACCTATCTCTCAATAGTGAGAAATGTTTCATGATGATGTAGGAAGGAGTAGTACTCAGACATTTTATCTCACAAGCTAGAATCCAGGTAGACCTTGTAAAAATAGAGGTAATTCTCACATTTCCTACACCTACTAAGAAAAAAAATGTTAAATATTTCTTAGGACATGCTGGCTATTATAGGCATTTCATTCAAAATTTTAGTCAAATAGTTAGTCCTCTGTATAGCTTGCTTACAAAAGAGGTTGAGTTTGCATAGACAAAAGAGTTTGATGAATCCTTCCCACAGCTCAAGTCATTTTTGATAACTACACTAGTACTTAGGGGCCTTGCTTGGTCTTTACCATTCCACATACATAAAGATGATTCTAACTATGCAATAGGTGTTGTCTCAGGACAAAAGTCTAGTAACCTTTAAAATGCAATTTACTATATTAGCAAGAGCTTACATCAACCAAAGTTAAATTACATAGTGACTGAAAATGAATTGCTCATAGTAGTTTATGCTATGAATAAAATTTGCCATTATGTAACAGGTTATCCCATTTTTGTTCATACTGACCATGCAACAATAAATTATCTAATGAAATTTTTTTCCATTTCAGGTATGTTAGCGAGATGGCTTCTTCTTTTGCAGGAACTTGACATAACCATCATTGACAAGCCAGGGAAGGTAAATGTAGCAGCTGATTATCTATCGAGAATCCAACATGCTGATAGAGATACTACTATGATAGATGACACATTCCCTAATGAGCACTTGTTTCATATTGCTGTCAAGAGTCCATGGTATGTTGATATAGCTAATTACCTTGCAGCTAACAAAGGCCATACATTTCTCTCTTAAGGATAGGAGAATGCTTGTAGAGAAAAACTTCTAATTCTCTTGGATTGACAACACACTATTTTATACTGGCCCAGACCAAGTCATGAGGAGGTGTGTGCGATAAGATGAGACATATGGCATCCTACATTCTTGTCATAATGAGCCATGTGGAGGACACTTTGTAGCTAAGAGGACAACCCTTAAGATATTAACCACAGGTTATTACTAGCCTACACTTCACAAGGATGCAGCCAATTACACAAGCAAATGTGAAAATTGTCAGAGGATGGGTCATGCAACAAAATCAAATAAAATTCCCTTGAATCCACAAATGGTGGTAACATCATTTGATAAATGGGGTATGGATTTCATTGGTCTAATAGATCCTCCATATAATGGGAAATCCTAAATTTTGGTGTGCACTAATTATTTGACTAAATGGGTCAAAGTAAAGGCCATGAAGCATGCAAGGGATCATAAGGTATTAGAATTTTTGTATGAGGAGATATTCACTAGATATGGAGTGCCAAGAGAACTTGTAACTAATTAGAGAGTACAATTCACATTGAATTTGATAACAAAACTCATGAAGTAATACAACATCAGACATCAAAAGTCCAGTGTCTATCATCCTCAAGCCAATGGTCAAGAAGAAGTTACAATCTAAGAGATTGAAGCTATTTTAACAAAAAAAGTTCATTTGCAATGCCATGATTGGAGTAGGAGACTCTCAGAAGCCGTTTGGACATACATAAAACCTAGAAGACCACCATAGGGTTCATTCTATTTGAGTTATTATATGGAAAAGAAATAATGCTACCAATTGAATTTGAGCACAAAAAATTGCGCACAGTGCTGGAGTTAAACATTGACCTTCTTATAGCATAGAAAGAGTGACTACTGCATCTCAATTCCTTGGATGAAATGTGCAAATCTGCATTGGAATGCGGTGAGATAGTATAGAAAAAAAGGAAGAAGTGGAATGAATCTAATATTAAGATAAAATAGTTTCAAGTTGGTGATTGGGCATTACTGTATGATTCCATATTTAAAGAAATACCAGGCAAGTTGCACACAAGATGGCTGGGCCCATATAAAATAAGCCATGTATTTACCAATGGAGCAGTCTAGTTGACAAATATTGACCCAGTGCACTTCAAGTTATTAGTCAATAGACATCGGCTACGTCTATATCATCAGCCCCAAACCAAAGAAGACTTCCTACAACAATTTAGAAAACTAATTCCAAACAAAGAATAGGTAACACTTCCCATATTGGAGGGTGCAAAACTTCTTCCTGCAGCTCTACAATAACATTCCTTCGAGCATGTCCATAATGAAAACTTCATGTTCACATGAAGTCTAATTCTTCATTCACTTTCTAAATTCTTCTTTTCAACTCATTTCATTTCCTTACCTTCCACCCACCCATCTTCCATGTCATCACCGCTTTCCATTTCTATGTTTCAAATAAGAGCCAAGTCAGCTGATGCATGTAGCCGCCAACATCATTCCTCTCTCACCACTTTTTTCTGGTGCATGCGATGATCGAATGATAGGTATAAAATTTTCAATTTTTTTCCACTTTTAGCACATAGATTTAGGTAATTATATCTAGTACTCCAATAAATCTATGATTGTTGCATTAAGCTAGTTTTGTACCTCATGCCAAGTATGACAAATGTGGACACTTTTTGTTATTTTGTAGGGGCAGGGAAGTGTATTAAGTTCTAAATGTCATTTCAAATTACTCGCATAGATTTCCCATCACCTCAAATCTGTACTTTGGCCTTGTCTTATTAAAATCTCATTTGTATATCACACAAGTGTCATACTATTATTCCCAAATTATCCCTGATTTTCAGACTTGATGTGACCTCAAAAGGCCATAATTAAACTATGTGAAAACTCACAGTTAGAGTTATAATTTCTTATATTAAAGCATTATTATCATTATTTATGTCAAGAACAACAGAAGATTGCAAAATGAGGTCCATATTTTAAAAAGAAGCAGTCTAAAATTTAAACAGGAAAAAGGTAATTATCAATTGCAGAGCAGAAAATTTGAAAATTGACAAGCTTAGGCTACAAAAGAAACTTGGAGGAAAGAATTTGGAATAGATGGGAGGGCAGCTATAGTGAAATGAACTAGTGGTTCATGGTGTGTTTCTTATAGATGTTGAAGCATTAAGGAGGTTTAATACATTTGAGGAAGGGAAAGAAACCGTATGGAGATTAATGATTATCGCAACAGAAGAACAATTAGTAGAGGTAATTGGGTTACCAGCAGTTGGGGAACACTACCCTAATATGCATGATGCTAGGTCATCTTGGGCCCAGTTTACCCTACCAAGTGACCCTCTCCAAGAGATTAACAAGCAAGGGTGAAAATGAATGTCTCTTCCTCTGCCATTTAATGAATTGGCAACACACATTATCAGGTATTTGACCTGTGAAGGAAGATTTTCAAATTTCCATGCACATCATTTTAAGTTACTTAGCTACGTAAGGTATAATCTTCCAGTGAATGTACCTAATTTCTTGTCTAATATGCTAAGTATCAGTGCTTATAAGGAAACCCAAAAGGGATATGTAAATTTTTTCACCAACCATGCCCTATTCAAATTCCTAGTCAAGAAATCTCTTAGGGAAGTCTCTCCTTTAGAATGGTCAGTTTGTTTCCCACATAAAACCCTGCAACCTCAGGTTGACCCTATTGAGCAACCTACTAATGATGATGCAGCACCCATTGAACCAGCTGTTGAACAGGACACCCAAGAAATAGAAACTGAAAATCTTCAAGAAAATAAACCTTCACCTGCTCATATGAGCAATGTACCTACTCCTACCAAAAAGAAAGGAAAATGAAAAGTAGGAGAAGGAACTTATGTTCCTGCAGTCGAACTACGAAACTGACTAGCATCAAAATGGAAGAAAATAAAATCGGCTCCTGTGGAAGCTACTCCAACAACAGAGAGACCGAAGAAGGTTATCAAGAAAAAGGTTGTGGAGGTTGAGGAAAATCCTATGCGAAGAAGCCCAAGAATGAGAGGAAAACTTCCTAAAGTGTCCTCAGAAAGCCAATCTATTTTCCTAAACATTCTGATAGAGAACCCCATGTGCAAATTCTTCCAGATGATTCCCCAAATCAGTCTGAAATCCTAGACATTTATCAAAATTCATCAGAGGAATGTGATGATGAACCTAATGTATGTCAAAATAACCCCCAAGAAATCCATCAAAATATCTTAGAGTGCAATGAAGAATAAGTTTCAATACCTCACCAGCCAATGTATTCAAAGAGTGCCCTAGTCCTTTATAAAATAACCTAGTTTACTAGCTACTTAGAGCAAGCATGGAAAGAATAGAGGAGAAAAAACAATTAGGTAGAAGAATGTGGTCCACCCACTTTGCAATCACTTCTCTTTGGTTTATACAATAAATATGTTTTTACAAAAACCTTATAGAAAGAAGAGAAGAAGAAAATGCAAAAGGTAATAACAAACCAAAGTGAGGAGACAAAAGACCTAAAAGAACAATTGGCAAGACAAAAGTAAAGGATGGATCATTCCCTAGAGTTGGATGATCAAATAATCACTTGCATACCACCTCCTAGGGTTTCTTCTATCTATTTGAAAGAATAGTTCCTTTTGTTTGAACTAATGATGACCTTAAAAGACATAGATTTTGAGTTTAAAATGGCCCAAGAATTTTATGGCCTACATCAGACCCTTTCTTCATGGTAGCAGAACTTACTTTGTGAGTTGTACTTACATAAATTCACTATCCCTATAGAAACTAAATCGAACCCTTTACTCTACATAGGGGATATAAACCTAAGGCAATTAATGTATTGGATGAATAATGAAGCAAACTATGATAGACAACAGGAAAATTATAGAGATCAGGAGAATTCAGAACCCTTTCCATTAAGGGCATAAAGAAGTAGACCTGATGTGCTCCTCGGGGATTGGTTTAGCCTAATCTATGGAAAAATAAAAGTGGAAATAAGGAAGAAAATATTTTATATCAGAACAAAGATCTATGGAGAGTATGAGGGAATGTCATAGTTTGTTTTTCAAAGATCCCTGGCTGGTGCTAGAAGTAGGTAGAGTAGACTACCAGATTTATTTAAGTAATCAGAGCAATATATCCCTATCAACCTCGAGGAAACTATTCACAGAGCACCAAAATATATCTAGCTAGGTAGGTAGATTAGACAAGAGCTTTGGTGTCCACTTACCATGCAGCCACCTATGCTCCTATGGCCCCTTTATGACACTAATGCTACAAGGCTTGACTAACTACAGGAGGACCACAAGATGGATGTCTGGGCTAGGACAAGAGGTTTCTACTACACTTTCAAGACCTAGAGAAGAGGAAAGATAGAGGCCGGAGAATTACAAGGAATTTCAAGGAGATGCAATGCTTGAGGAAAAACATTATACTTACCAGGGGGAAGATGATGAGACAATTTATTATCTCTATTTTATCTTAATCTTGATACTTTGTTTTAAAGATTACTCTGATAATTGTGGACCTATAACTATTTGAACTTATGTTAAAGTATAGTAGAATTGTCAAGCCTATGGGTAGTTAGTTATGTCATATCTTGCTAATATTATATATAGTGTAGTACTTCATATAGATATCAGAATGTGTGTTCTAATATGTGTATTATTTTGACTAAGTTTACTTGTATACATTTCCTCTTGATTAAGTAACTTGCTAGGAAGAATGAGCAGCTTGAGAGTGGTCGACAACATTGAAGAAGAAACTTTCAAATCCAGTTGTGATGAGGAAATCATCATGGCACTGAAATACACTATTACTACATTGGAGGAGCCACCATCCAAGAGAATATAGTAGTATAGCTCTACTATATTTTCTCAGCACTCCTTATCCTATTGAATCAGTTGTCCAAACTTTATTTCATATGTCGTGGGCTGTTACGTTCCCTTTTTCTTCTATGGCGAGATTTAAGTCCAAAATTATATTTTTGTTTTGAATAAGTGTCAATCCTCTATTGATAGGGATTTGATTTTTAGTTTGCAAGTTTGGAAATTTTGGAAAATATATTGTTGCATCTTGCACAACAAGTTTCTTTTCCAGTTTTGTGTATTGTTCCTATGTAATCAGTTTCTAAAATATAATGAAGTGATTTGGGTTTATCCTATGTGTTAGTAGTTAGTAGAAGCCAACCAAGGGGGACCACTTGGGAGGTGGATTAGATTAGAGTATATTAGACTTAATTTCAGTATTTACAACATTTTGAATAGGAGTTTACTATTTCATTCCTGTAGCATTAGATTCATGTATGTTCCTACAACACTTGCACAGATAGTTATGGTGAATTCTATAGATTAATAGAATAGATTTAAGTTAAGTTTGTAGTTTTCAAAATTAATTCCATTAAGTATTCAAGATTTTTTCTTTCCTACAAGAATAGCATAGGTTCCTTTCATGCATTTTTAATTCGTGCAACATAGGTAGTACGACTCTCTGAGAAACTTAGTGCATAAATCGTGTTGTCCCATTTCAAGTATACATCACTGGGTTGACAATTTAAATGCACCTCATGGTGGGAAAAGTAATCCTTAGTTTCAATATAATATACATAAGAGAGGCTTTGACATGATTACTAGTACCTATTGCGAGGCAGTTCAGCTTTCCATTAATTACTCAGCGAGTTCTCTTTTTTTCCAAGGGATTACTTCAATTTTTCCTTTAGTTTATTAATTACTCTGTTTGCATCCTCAAGGTGCTTCTAATACCTGGAACTCTCCATGTTGGGTTTTAGGGATCTATTCCTCAAACGGTTAAGCTTAATATCAAGAGGACCGGTTATCTAATACCAATTTTTAGTATGCACAAGCACTGAGAGGGGGGTGAATCAGTGTCAACAAGTTATACTTAAGAACTTTCACCACAAAATTAACAAAACTAATAAAAAAATTCTAAATAATGAAACATGCAACTAATAATATCAAATAGAAGTAAACAACATATAGAATCTACAAAAAAATCACATATAACACAGATTTTTTAGATGGAAACCCTTGTTAGAGGGAAAAAACCATGGTGGGGATTGTATGCGTGATTTTGGGTATTTGTAGCTGCAAACACACACACACTTCAATAGATCATTGCATGATTAGCTTAAATTGAATATAATAAAAATATGACTAACCTAAATCAATCTATTGCCTTCTAGAAGGCAGGAGTTTGAATCTTTCTCTCAGGTCATCGCAAGAAATAGTGACTACACTAGATCCTAAATGAAGGATTTTGAAGAATGCTAAATGATGAAACTAGAATGAATATGCAAATGTAAGATTGATCCCAAGATAATTATATTCATTTTATGACACCAATTTGAAATGTTTTTGTTCTTTTTAAATCACCAAATTGAAGTTTACTCTAGATTATGTTTTGCATGATTGAAATTAAACTAACAATTATTCAATAAAAAATCTATGAAATGCTAAAATGCTTAAAAGATTAATAAATGAAAGCTGCATAATAACATAAGCTAAAAAATAGGATCCTTTGTGAAAGAAATGAAGCTCTCTTTTATAGAAAATCTCCATCGAATCAATGGTTGAGATTAGAGGAAATGAGTGGCTCAGATTCAATTTTAGGAAGCACAATCCATGTGCAAGCAATTTGATTAATCGAAAGATTCAGTTGATTGAACTGACTTATCAGTCTTTTTGGAAACTTCCAAAATCATTTTTAGTTAACAACTTTGTTTCCAAAATGATAAATAGTGAAGAATTAGTTAACTGAGTGGAACTAGATTGTTTCCAAAATGATAAATAGATAAGATTAAGTTAACTAAATAAAATAGCTTTGTTTCCAAAATGATAAATAGACAAGAATCAGTTAACTGAGTGGAACTAGATTGTTTCCAATTTGATAATCAATTAACTGGATTTGATGATGTCATATGAATTTTTAGTAATTTAAATGATTTTAAATACACATTTTGTTTTTATTAATTAATTTAATTCTTTTTTGAATTTTATTGACAATTTAGTAATTTTATTTAATTAATATATTAGAATATTAATTAAATAATTAACTTAAGGTTTATTTGCCAATGTATTGTACTTTTAGGAATTAATTAATTAATCAAGTATGATGATTAATTAGGACCTAGGATTTAGGTCAGATTAGCTTGAAATTGATGAATTTCCTGTTTGGTTTAGGACTTAGAATTATCAAGATTAGGGTTTCTTGATATGAGACTGAGATTAGGGGTCTAGGGTTTAGGTGACCACTTTTAGGTCATTAGATTTTCCCCTCTTTGAATTGATGTGTGATGAGCGCATTGATTCAAAGACTTATTAGAGAGAAGACCCAGAACAGTTTGATTTGAAGTGATGAAACCATTCTTTTGAAGAATACTGACTTCGAGCTTGATTGGACAAACATTTATCAAAAGATATAAAACATAATGCTTAGTTTGATTTTAAGTGATGAAATTGGACATCTATTAAGAAATCTTAAAATTTTTGATTGGTTTGAATGAATAACTAGTTTAATTTGAAGCGATGAAGCCAATTTGATCAATGCATCTGGTTTCAATAATGAACAACTCATATAAGATATATCTTGTCTAGTTTCGAGTGTATTCATCATTATATAAGACCATTGATTAGGTTTCCTTTGATTTTAAGATGATCTCAACTTGATTTGATGTGATGAAGTTGAGATGCCCCAAGCGATGGGGTTTTGATTGAAGATATGATCTTTGGAATGTTGATGTATTGATCTTTCCCCCTTTGGAGAAAAATCAAAATATGGCTAGGTGCCCCAGTGAATAGAAGCAATTCAATTGATAACATGATGCAAGAAGAAGCTTATCTGATTAGAAATAGGTCCCAAGCGGTTAGGACAAAAGATGTACCTGATGGGAGGTCCTGTTTGACTAGATTTGACCAAAAGTATGATACAAGGATTGATTAGAAAAAAAGCATGAGAGATTTCCATTGATTGTGCAAGTGGCCAGCTGTAGTTGATTGAAAAAGTGAAACATCATAAATGACAAGTAAAATAATTTCAGATTTTGATTTCGATCCTAAAAATGGAATCAAGACATCCAAATTAGCCAAGGGTGTCATTTTCATGTCAATCAACACACAACTGACCACTTGGAAAAATGAAGATTGATCGATAAGAACCTTAGAACTGTCACATTGAAGAAAGATATCAATACTATGTAGATTTCAACACCAAGTAGATGCAAATGCAGATGCAAGACTAATATGAATGTAACCTAAGGTGTAGTCACTGAACCTTTAAAGTTGAAAATTTTAATCATTGAGCATTTTTGGAACATCAAAGTTTATACAATTCTTGCCGGTGCCACTGCGACCATAAGAATATGGATATGAATTTCATTGGATAAGATATGAGAAACTAACTTAAGCATCGAGGCACAAAAGCTGAGATGAGTTGAACGTTGTTTCTAGTTGATGTTGCAAGAGTACAATAGTATCGAGGAATTCAAAGACAAGATAACCATGAGTGTGATCTTGCGTAAACAAGTAGAGAAATAACAATCAAGGAGATAGTTCTGACCTCACCTTGGAATACAAGTAAATAGAATCAAGGGATGTGAGGCTTTTCCACCTTAGTGCAGGAGCTCTTATCACATACACTTGGTTTGTTTGACGTTGCTAGATCATCGGGACCACACCAAAAAGTAGTAGAGAAAGAAAAGATTAATGAAAATCAATGAGAACGGACAACATACAAATAGAAGTTCAACATACTTCAACCATTTTCAAAGTTTTCAGATGTGTATATGTATGAGGTGTTGAGAAACACTTCCATGCTTGTGAGTGCAATGTGTTTGATTTCTATCGATCTATTTTTTATGTTTGTGTCGTATCCAATGTGTGTTAAGAAACATATATGCATCCAAGGATAGTGTTAAGAAACACTTCTAATTATGGTATTTAGAAATACCTGTTGTGTTAGTAGTGAGTTGTCCTTCAAAATTGACAAGATTACTGACTCTAGTGTAATCCAAAGATATGATAAAATTTGGGGACGCATGCCCCTAGTAGAAAATTACGATGACTGACTTGACTCATATTGCAAGGACAAAGCTGATTTGATTGCCCCCATACTATGAATCTGGATCAATTTCAAGCCATGAGGGTTCTTAGAAGAACCAAAGTGTTCATTCTCAAGAAAGATCACATTGGTTTTCCCCCAATGTCTAGAAAGGTGGAGGTGATTACAAATGGATTAGAAAGCTGATGGATGAGGTGAATAGACAATGATGAATGAAGAGGGTGAATGCAACCCTCAAGGATAGTTTCCTCATGATTACCCAAGCTAGGAAATAAAAGAGTATAGAAATGTAGGTTCATGGAGTGGTGTTGGGTAGGATATGGGATAATGACCTGATATAATGAAAATCATGTAGTCCAAAAGAATGGACATGTTAAGAGACTTCTAAGAACCTATTTTTTAATTTTGATCAAGACCAAAAGGTTAGTTTTGGATATAGCTATGATAACATAATTAGGATAAAGGGTGATGGAGGCTATACATGGATGGTTTGGATTATGGAAGGAATTCTTAGAGATAGGAAGGATAGGCTTGGGATAAGAAAGATCACATTAGGGTGCCATGGATGAGAGAAAGTGAATAGGCTGATGGAAAGGATAATGGATGTCAAGATGCATAATTTTCATGGATAGGCTCAACCTTGTCAAGATCACCGAAAGGAAAATGGATGCTCATGGGATAGATGGATGTAAGATATGATGGATGAGATGATGTGGAAGGAATTTTCCCCCAAGTGAAGAGTGCGAGTAGGAGGAATTATGTGATGCATGTTTGCCAGGTTTTCATCATGGTACTTATCAAAGGCACCACAAGAAGTGGTTTTCACCTTAGGACGGATTGATTTCTATTTACTTTTGCTACCAAGGAGCCAGTTTACCAGGTTTTCACCAAGGAAGTTTTTTCTTTATTTTTTTATGCTTATGATTTTATGTAGGAACTTAAGCTTCTTTCTCTTTGGATAGTGCTTCTTTGAAGGATATGCTATGATGGGCCAAGGCCACTGAAATTATGCTTAAAGATGTTGATAGGGTGATGGTAGGGAAGAAACTGGAGGATAAGGGAGATGGTAGCCAAGGATTTATGTGATGGATTAGATAAGAGGAATAGAAGGATATGGGATGGATGGGTAGGTGAGGGATATTGGATAGGGTATTGAAAGGTTTGTGTAGAGGTAGATGGAAATGGTGATAAGATCAACATTGACACACACCTTGAAGGGTAGTGGATGGATGGAGGAAAATGGATTGAATAGCTTGAGGCTTTGATGTATGAGTGGATATGGATCTTGGTACATGATGACCCAAGATCGATGGAGAAGGGGGTGATGTATTCAAGGTAATTTATTTTGAGACATGAGGACCCAAAATAGAGTTAGAAGATGACAGATGTTTAGATGGAGATGAAGTGGAAGACTTTGGAAGCTTGGATGCCAACTCCGACTTTTCATTTTTGTTCAATCCTTTTAAGAGAGACTTGGGAATCCACATAACTTTTGATTTTCTTTTTGTATCCAAGTTCTTTAGAAGAGACTTAGGAATCCACAAAACTTTTGATTTTCCTTTGTTTTTGGATGATTTAGAATGCAATCCTTCCATGATGGATTTAGGAACCCATATTTTGTTTAATATTATTCTTTTCTCAGTGGACCTTTGTGGTCTCTTGAATATTTCATTTTTATTTTTAATCACATGTCGATTAGACTGGACATAGTGATCTTCATATGAAAGTGGATTCTTGTATTTGTTGTTTCTTCATTGCACATCCAAATTGCTTCCAAAAGACTTGGGAAGTGCGGATGAGTAGGATCGATATGGATAGTTCATATGGATGGGTTGATAGGGAGAGTTCAAGGATGCATGTGTTTGTTGATCTTGATAGGGGATAGGGTAAGCGGATGACAAACTAGTAGTTATAGGCATGTTGGATGGAGGGATATAAGGAACCAATATAGATGGAAGGTTTGAAGGTTTTAGCTTTGGGATATAAAGACCAAGGATGGATTTGGAAGATAGAGAAGGGTGATGCTTACATTTGAATGGTTAGAGATAAGGTGTGGAAGGGATATAAATATATTTAGAGTGAGCTGCATGACCAAGGATCTTCTCTTTAGAATTCATCTTTTTATCCATAGGTGCATGAGTAGCTTTGATAGGAGCAACTGAAGCTTGAGGGAATTTATTGTTCTGCAAGGGATTTTGAGGAATGATTATTTCTAGATATGGAAGAGTATGAAAAGGTGATGATGGGATGCTCTAATCTTGAAAAGGATCATTACATGGTTTAGAAAGGGTACTTTTCCCTTAATTTTCAATAGGCTCGTTAGAGATGGTGGAAAGGTTAATCTTGATCTTTCTTGGGAGATGGAGGATCTTCTTGGAATAAATGGAAGGGGATGATGAAATAATCATGAGAATCTTGAGTTATGTGACTCTGGTTAACCATTGGATAAGGATGGATGGTGTCTTGATCTTGATCATTACTGATATTTATTTCTTCACACTTTGGATTGCCCTCTTGACATGGAACTACTTCTAAAGACAAAGTAGGAGTTTTGATCTACATAGGGGATTATTGATAGGCTAATGGAGTATCATTTTGATTAGGCATCATAAGAATTGAAGCATATGGATGATTTGGGTCTATGATCTTTGAAGTCTGAGAAAGAATTGTAGACATATGCTGATTAGCTTGGATCTCTTTTAGAGGTAGTCCTTGAGGGTAGACATAGTCATCATTAGGATCATTCTTTGATAGAGATGGTGTGGCTGGTTTTGAAGCTTTAGGAGATGGAGGAATGGTGGAAGAAATAGATGTGATATATGAACCATTACTAGACAAAGGTTCATGATTTAGATCTTTCTTGAGATTAGTATCTTCACTAGATGATTCATTAGGATTTTCAATTTGAATTATGCCATCATCTATGAGATCTTGGATATTATTTTTCAACTCCATGCAAGATGAAGTTTTATGCTCATTTTGTTGATGATATGCACAATAGGTACTCAATGATTTCAATCCATGTGATGTGACTTGATGTAATGTGATGAGGTCATGCTAAAGAAGTTCTTCCAATGCTGATTCAAAAGATTATCCCAAAGGATTGAATTCCCTCTTGCATTTAACCCAAGTTTTTTCTTTCATGAGGTTACTAATCCCTTTGGAGGTAGAATTTGTGGTGTGTTCAACAAATTTTAGGACATCGGAGCCACTCTCTTGATCAAAGATTGGATTGTCATACCAATATTTCTCCATGTTGGAAGGAAGTGGAGAGATGTGAGAATCATGATCAAATAGAAAAGGATAGATTTATCTTGATCTAAGGATTTGTTAGATAGTATATCCTTTTCCCCCTTCAATTCTTGGAGTTTAGATTTCAAAGTTTGAAGTTGTTTTGATAAAGCTTCCATAAGAATCTCTTCATTCTCATTAATAGGACCATAAGGTTTAGTCTCTTTTCTTTTAAACATCGTAAGATTGGCTTGACGCACTTGTTTAGAATATTGAAGAGTTATGATGAACCAATTGATTGAATGAAAGGTGTTGAGGTGATAGCTAAAGTGCTGAGTAAGTCCAAGACCAAAGGAAAAAGGAGATAATGTCCAACTGAGAGAGATAGAAATGACTCTGATCTTGAGTCAAGGTTAACAAACCTTCTCTCGCAACTCAGAATAAAGGACATCACAGACAAAGATGATTAAAATAACAAGTCACTTGGACTAGTACAACAAAGTCAGATTTTGAGACAACAATGAGTCAGCCTATCAATAGATTGCAGTCAAAGACAAACTAGGAGTGATGTTGTTGAAAGTACATATTTGTGAAAATTTGAATAGAACTGACACGATGGAAGACAAAATTGGACAACAATTTGACTAATTTTTAGGGTTTTCACACTAGATGCAAAAACTCAGACAAGAGTTTATAGTTTAACACCTAAGAGTGTATATTTTGAATCATTGATCATTTTGATGTTTGTTTTGATGTTTGTTTTGGTGTCTATTTTCATGTTTTATTCATGCAGGACACATCAAGAAGAATGGTTGTTGTAAAAGGAACAAACACACCACAACCTAAGTAAGCCAGGGCAATATCTTCTAAATTCCTACTTGAACTGAAGTTCAGCCATGCCTACTCATAGCATACAACTTATAATCTTGCAGGGACGAGCTCCTCCTTAGAGTGCACTCACTTCTTAGGCACACCAAGCTTCGAAGCCCAAGGGTGATCACTTCCTAAGGGACCATTGTCTCTATTAAGAGTTGTGAAAATGTGGGATGTCTTAGTCGGTCTTGGACCTTCCGCGCCAACATATAGAGGGATTTTTGGTCACTAGATCAAATTTTTTAGTCAGGGAATCTGTTCAGGTGGCTATACATGCGGTAGATTAGCCCCGTTAAGGATGCCTCCCAGCCTACAGAAGTTAAGTTCTGGAGGGTTTTACGCACCATGAGGCTACTGAGGGAGATCTTCTATCATCATAGAGAAATTGACACCTATTCACTATGAGATTAATCACAATGACATTTTTTATATACCGGTTTGGAAGGGCTTGGCTTTAACCTATTACCGGTTGAGCAATCCTTCTCACTGGCTTTGTTAGATCTCTTAGGAGGTAACCACACTAAAAGATTTGCATGAATTTCTCTTTCACCCAAGATCCACAAAAGAAATTGGAGAGGATACGTTCATGCAATTCTTTTGGATTACAAATCTAGAGAACACTTCAAACACATAAGCAAAGTGATTCTTTTAAGCACCAAATCTGAAGTGTTATTTAACTACAAAATATAGACATGATAGTTTTGGAAGACACACAAAGTATTTGACAAGCGTCCTACATCAAACTCATTAGTAGCTTATGGTTTTTTCTCCATTTACAACGTCCTACAAATCACTATTAGGTTGTAATCAAAGATAAGCATCAAGAACAACAAAGCCAAAGATTGGTTAGCATTATAAAAATTTGAAAATAAGAAAATTGATTGCATATTTAGAAACTAGATGAAAAATAATGCACTTTCAAAAAATATTTCACTAAAAACTGTTACCGTATGAGCCCAAACGAGGCTTTGGAAGTTTGAAAATAGAGGATTAGACAAGTACAGTGATCAAAACATGCAATTTATGATACAACTGGAAACCAAAACCAAAAACTAATCCCAATGCATAAATCTTCAGCAAATTATACCCAAAAAAAAATTAAAAAAAAATCTCAAAAAAAGGACTTAAAATGAGCAAGTTATGGCCCTCTAAAGATAGACTGCAAAATCGAAATGCTCAATGGTAAAGGCAGATAATCTTCAACCCTTGCTGCCATCAACAAATCACTATGTTAAATTTGACAGTTTTCTGGCTGTCACAGAAGGCCATGCAAAATGATGGTTTGACAGCTGAAAAATTTAACATAGTAAAAAAAATACTTGTTTTTCAAAAAAAAAATTCAAAAAATATGCCTCAGGCTATGTGTAGAAGATTGTATGACCTGTTTGGGAAATTTTTTTTACCATAGATTTGACTTTCATCAGATATGGGTGAGTTTACATTCAATTTTAACTAAAACAGTGATACAGATTCGATGGTGGAGTCAAATTTGGCTCAAAAGGAGATTTGGGTAAGATTTGGCTCAAAATGAGGTTCGAGCCCCACGGTGGGTGCCAGAAATGTATGTGTGATTTTGGGTACCTATAGCTACAAACACACACTCTTTAATAGATCATTGCATGGTTAGCTTAAATTGAATACAATAAACAAACAAATAACCTAAATCAATTTATTGCCTTCTAGTAGGCAGGAGTTTGAATCTTTCTCTTAGGTCATCGCAAGAAACAGTGACTACACTAGATCCAAAATTAAGGATTTTGAAGAAAGCTAAATGATGAAAATAGAATGAATATGCAAATGTAAGATTGATCCCAAGATAATTAGATTGATTTTTTGACACCAATTTGAAATTTTTTTGTTCTTTTTAAAGCACCAAATTGAAATGTACTCTAGATTGTGGTTTGCATGATTAATAGTAAATTAACAATTATTCAATCAAAAAGCTATGAAATGCTAAAATGCTTGAACGCTTAAGAAATGAAAACTACATAATAACATTAGCTAAAAATTGGGATCCTTTGTGAAGGAAATGAGGCTCTCTTTTATAGAAAATCTTTGTCGAATCGACGGTCGAGACTAGAGAAAATGAGTGGCTCAGATTTGATTTGAGGAAGCACAATCTATGTGCAAGAATTTGATTGGTCAAAAGATTCAGTTGACTGAACTGTCTGATCAATCTTTTTGGAAACTTCCAAAATCATTTCCAGTTAACAACTTTTTTTCCAAAATGATAAATAGTGGAGGATCACTTAACTGAGTGGATCTGGATTGTTTCCAAAATGATAAATATATAATATTAAGTTAATTGAATAAAATAGATTTGTTTCCAAAATGATAAATAGATAAGAATCAATTAACTGAGTGGAACTAGATTATTTCCAATTTGATAATCAGTTAACTAGTTTTGATGATGTCATATGTATTTTTAATAATTTAAATTATTTTAAATGCACGTTTTATTTTTATTAATTATTTTAATTCCTTTTTGAATTTTATTGACAATTTAGTAATTTTATTTAATTAATATATTTGAATAACAATTAAATAATTAACTTAAGGTTTATTTGCCAATATATTATATTTTTAGGAATTAATTAATTAATCAAGTATGATGAGTAATTAGGACCTAGGATTCAGGTCAGATTAGCTTGAAATTGATGAATTCCCTATTTGGTTTAGGACTTAGAATTATCAAGATTAGGGTTTCTTGATATGAGACTGAGATTATGGTTCTTGGGTTTAGGTGACCACTTTTATGTGATTACAGGGATGACACCAACAAATCACCTTACCATAGTAAAAAAAAATTTCCTATTACGAGCTAAAATACCCTTTCTAGGGTTCACCTTGTTAAAAGTGACTAGTACCTTGTTAGAAGTACCAAGAGACTTGTTAGAGTCTACCTCATTATAGGATTCCACCCTTCAATTAATAATTTACTCTGTTAAATGATTTACAATAAAGACCTATTAGGGGATTTAACCCACTGCAACTATTAGGAAGCACCAACAATGATGATCTTTAGAATGGAATTGCTTGCCTATCAGATCCTCTCTCCTCCTTTTCTTTCTAACATTGTATTGATCTTTGCTACTTCAATATCTAATCAATGCACTTTAAAATATGATCACAACCCTAAATCATATGGTTTAGATATCCTTATATAAAGTTTTATTAAGTGGCTTAAGACCTAAATACTTTCCATTAAAGTTGACACAAAATATTCACCAACTTCCTTGAAATACACATCAATCATACCTAGTATGTCATCCCCAAATGCAATATAGTTTTCCATAAACAATATCTAGCCTCAGATGCACTGCGTTAACTAGTTCATCATGAAATTCTTCTCGGGGACACAATAGGTACACTATCTTCCACATAAAAATAGAACTCACTTAAAACATTAAATTAGTTGTTGTGGTCAAAACCATAGATTCCACATACCATATGAATGTCTCCTTTATGATCACATCATCTGATTTTCTTTTGAAATCGATCACTACTAATTTAAATAACTGAATTTTTTCTTCCTATACACCTCTTATACACTGATCGACATAGTTAATTATTCTTCCCTTTACTGATCATATACAGATCTTACCACTCACTCAAATCAGATTACCTGAACATGTTTCCATCAATGAAAACTAGTTATGTATCTTCAAATGACCAATCTTTAGATCTCCTCCAAAAACTACTATAATGCCAACAACATGCCCATAAGGCAGGATTAAATTATACATGTTAGTCACTACCAAATTCATTGAATTTATTTTGAATAATTTTTACTATGGTTTTATTAGAAGCCTTGGCTTGACCGTTACCCTAAGGATAGTAGATGGTAGAATAGCGATGTTTTAAACGAAACTTCTCACATAGTTCATTTATATATTTTTTCTTGAATTATTTCCCATTATTAGTGACAATAGGCATTGGGATTCCATATCTGCAAATTATTTAGTTCAAAATGAACTTGGATACTTGTTTTCCTATAGAGGTGATAAGTGGAACAACTTCAATCCATTTGGTAAAATACTTAGTTTATGTGATAATAAATTTATGGTCGGTAGAGGATGGAGGATGTATCATTCCCATGAGGTGAAGTAACCATTGAAAAAATGGCCATGTTGTAAAATAATGAAGATCTTGTGTTGGCATGTGAACTACACTCTCATGAATTTGGTACTTCTTACATTTCTTTATGAAATGAAAGGAATATGTCTCCATTGTTGGCCATTAGTAATCCATACACAAGAGTTTCTTAGCTAGGGAAGAACCACTTGAGTGTGGTCCACAAATACCCTTGTGTACTTCCCTCAAGGAAGTTTAAGATTCATCATGTTTGAGACATCAAAGGAGAGTACTGTCAAGATCTCATTAATATAGGGTATCAAAAATTAAGGTATAACAGGAGGCTTGGCACAAGAAGGGTCACTTTTGGTTATGGGCTAACTGTAGTGGTAAGGTATTCTCTTTGAGATAGGTGTAAATATTTTTATATAAAGAATAATCTTGTCCTGTAATGTGATAAATAATACCAATACTAGGATCATCATAAGTGGGACAAGATAAGGGCTCCACTAAGAACTAAAATCGAGCCTGATTATCTCTCATATCGATAAGTGATGCAATAGTGCCATAGCATCATCAAATATTTTATCTTAGCATGGAATTTTCTCAAATGTGATTTCAGAAAAGTACCTTTTGAAGTCATCAACCATACATTTATATGGAATTATCTTTTCATCTTTGGTTTGATATTCATCATTCACATGGTTAACTAATTTCCAATCCCCATACACACTAATATTTGTGATTTTCCATTCTAGGGCCATCTTGAGTCTAGTGAGAAATGTGTCATACATTTTTATGTTATTAGTGCATGGAAACAACTTGTATGACTTTGGGATTGTGTAACCTTGAGGTGTAACAAATAAATTGTCAAAAATGCTACATGTGAAAGCTCAAAATGTGATGGATTTTCATCTTGTAGTGATGCTCTACCAATTGACGAGAAATCACTTGTCCTTGAATATCCTTCTTATCAACATACTCAATATCACATTCACTTAACACCATTACCCACTTTGCTAATCTCCTTGTTAAAGATGATTTACTAAGAAGATACTTCAAGGGACCTGTCTTTTTATACAAGCCTAACTGAATGAGTGAGCACATAATGTTATAACATTTTCAAAGCAAAGACTACTACAATACATGTCCTCTTAATAGGTGTGCAGTTTAGCTCATATCCAACCAAAGTTATACTAATGTAATATATTGTTCTTTCATTTCCTTCATTGTCTTGTTGTGCTAACAAGGCACCCAAAGACACCTCCATTGTTGATATATAGAGAGAAAGTGGCTTTCCTGATATTGGTGATATTAGAGTAGATGGATTTGCTAAATATTTATTGATTTGATTGAAATATTCTTCACAGTTATCATCCCACTTGTATGGTACATTCTTGTGTAACAAATGCGTAAAAGGATGACTTCTATTTACCAATTTTGAAATATATCTTTGTATAGACTATAGTATTTCTTAAAGAGACCTTAACTGACAGATATTTTTTGGTGGAAGCATCTCCATGATGGATTTGACCTTCTTTGGATCAAATTCAACTCCTTTGTCTGAAACTATGTATCTCTAGAATTTTCTAGATGTAACACCAAATACACACTTCTTAGGATTTAGCGTGACATTGAACTTTTCTAATCTGGTGAAAATTTTACCTAATATATGCAAATGATCATTTTTTGTTAATGATTTTCCAAGGATATTATCTACAGATTCTTTCATAAAGGTATGCATCATGTCATGAAAAAATATTGTCATAGCTCTCTGATACATTTCTCATGCATTTTTTAGTCTAAAATTCATTACATTCCAGCAATAGGTACCCCAAGAAAATGTAAAAGTTTTCTTCTCTTAATGTTTTGGTTCTCTTTTGATTTGATTATATTTAAAAAAAATTATCCATTAAATATAACATCTCATGCCCAGCTTGTAGAACTACAATGATATCAATGTTAGGCAAAGGGAAGTCATCTTTAGAACAAACTTTATTGAGATCCTTAAAGTTAGTGCATACACTGATAATTTGTTGGGTTTTTAAATAGGTACAATATTAGAAATCCATTCTACATAGTTTGTGGCTCTAAAAAATCCAACATCCAATAGTTTCCTCAGTTACGCTTCAAAAAGTAAAGCAATATGTGGATGTATTTTCCTTATTTTTTGTTTGACTAGTTTGATATCTGATGATATAGATAAATGATGCATGATAATATTTTGGTCTAAGCCAGGAGTGTTAGCATATGACAATGAAAAATTGATTTTCTTTTCTCTGAAAAAACAAAAGAAATTCTTATTATTGATTTTTTCAATGAAGTTGATACATGAAGAATCCTTTGTATCTCTTCTCTTCCAATATTGATAGATATTGTTGGTTCTATTGGCATAGCCAATTTTTCTTGATATAAATAATTGGGGATACTATTGAGCCTTCCCTGTGTCTTTTTTTTTTTTCCTAATCTGATACTCCCACAATGTGGTTTTCACCATTTGATCCATATTTTATTTTTATATTTTTGTGACTAAAAGGATTGGATGTCTCTCCAAAGTAGGTCATGTCATTGAGTTCTATAGGTAATCTTTCCTTATGATCCCATAAAGGTATGTGATCTCTGATACCAAGATAGTCTATTATTACATCATCATTGTGGAAAGTATCTAGTTTAGGTATATCTGGTAATTCCCAATCTATAACCTCAGGATAGACAAGGGGTAGTGGATCATTGGGATCAGTCTCAAAGGTTTTTGTGGTATTAATGGACAATATTTCAAGGTTAATGATGGTATCGATGAGGTATATATCCATACCCCCCTCATAAATGTCTCACATTAATAATCTCAATTTCTTCGTGTTCGTCACTATCAATATTATGAGAAAATAACTCTAATAATCTAGACCTTGAACTTCCCCCTTGATATGTGTTACTATAAGTGTGAATCACATAAAATTATTTATATTTTGTGAGAAATTATATTTCATCTCATTCATATTCATTTGATTCATCATCATCACTATAACCTTAATTTAGAACATCTTTGATCTTATTGGCAATTTAATCAGCAATTATTTGTTTTCCCTTATCTCGATTCCCATTCTCTTTGTATCCTAAACCTTTAGTATCTCTTTGGAAATTTGGACTTTCCATAATTGGTTCCTTTATACCTTCTCTTCTTATCCATATAGGACCATTTACCTTATAACCCATTCTCCACATTATGGTGAATCCCTTACCATATTGGCTAGCTAAAAAGGTCTTGTGTTGGATGGATTCATCTTTCTTTTCCTTGTAAAGCCATCGATTTGCATTTTTAGCTTCTTCATCTAATAATGTGCCCCCACTGACAAAATTTCCATTAAATATTGTGATAGGGACCTCTAATTTTTATCTTTAATATCAATGATCTTCCATAATATTTTGCAGATAAAGGTAACCCCGTTACATGAAATGTTTGTCCTGGAGAATATTGTCCCCTACGTTGTTCCCTTATATCAACCTTAATGTCAGAAGATTTGGATTTATATTCTATTATGTTAGGATCAAATATGGATGTAGAAGAGGATGCCCTATTGTGAGGTACAAGCACCTCTAGTGTTGATCTAATTTTATTAATATACTGAAATGGATTTGAATCCCCAATGATTGTTATTTCTTATCGCTTATAAGGGAACTTTAAGAAATGATAGTAGGTAGATGATACTCCTCACATTGAATGGATCCAAGGTCTTCAAAAAAATAATATTTCATGCTAATTCCATATCCAACACTTGGAAAATAATGTCTGTGACCATAGGAACAACTCTGATAGGTGTTGACGGGGTTTTGCTGACCGGGTTCGCCAACAGTCATAAGTTGTCACCGGGTTCCAGAGAAATCGGCCAACTCTGCCTGTAAAGGTTGTCCGGGGGAAATAAAACCTCCGGGCCTTCAAGCACCTGGGTGTCGGGTCACGACGGTGCAGGGCTCATTTGGGAGAGGTGACTATTTTCGAGGGGGATAGCTGGTTACTTCAACTCATTTCTCCCAGAGATTCAATTTAGTGAGGGTTTCCCAGAGTATTCCACACTTTGCAAATAAAACGAAAAAGATCCTGCAGGGTTAGAAACATTTATCTAACTATAGTCATGCTGAAAAGTCTGGAACATCAACAATACTCTGAAAGACTACTAAATACTGAAGAAATACACAACCATCACTTAGCATTTTATCAATAGCGAGAATAAAGAGGTCGTTAATCTACTTTAACACATTCAGAGCAAAGGACATGCAGAACGTTAAAACATGAAATACAATTAACTCGGAAGTAGAGATGATAACAATAGAATTGCCATGAATCCTTCCTTCTTCATTAATGTTCAATCCAGCAAGCACTAGTGCGTGGTACAATGGTGGCTCCAAGGGAGCATCTAACTACTAAGAACAGAACAAAAGAGCATTGAGCTCTGCAACTAAACAGGCTAGAAATTACTTTGCTATTTCTTGTGGACAACAAAATCATCAATTTCACCGACCCTTGGAAATGGATGGATTTGCCTATTTATACAACTCTCTAACCCTAACCCTAACTTACTGCATTTGAATAAAATACAATATCTAGGGGCCGGTACTACCTGTGCCACCCTACAAAAGACCTGGAGACGAAATAGGTCTGCCAGGTCAGAGGAAGAAGATAAGAATATAGATCGGAAGAATTGGCCTCGAGAAGAGAGCCAGAGAGAAGAAAGAAGAAAGTAGGTCCCTCTGGGATCGAGGCTACATGCCTCATAAATGGGAAATGCGGCGCCCTGTCTCCAATGTGCCAGATGTACCCTTGAACGGCGCCTCGGGAGGATCACCCTATCAGAAACCAACTGCCGAGCCAATGCCTCTTGATGTATCCAACTACCCTCTGACAGTCTTAATTAACCACCTCTGAAAGTGACCGGTCGGCTTCGGGGACCGGGATGCAGATCACTTTAAAGGATACAAAATTGTGGATCCGGGACTCCAGGATCCGGGAACTTATGTCCCCAAAAGAATAAAGAATATTGAATGCTCAAACTTCCCCGGTTCCCGGGGAATGCTCAAGGCTGCTTATTATCACCAAAGGCCTGAAGGAGGCAGAAAATGCCATCTTCATCAATCTTCTTCAGACTGGCCCTTCTGAATCTGGCCATCTCAACTTGTTCCCCCAGTTCCGGAACATTACTTCTAAACTCGTCTGCCATCTTTGCGGCGTCATGGCCTCTG
>MU226419.1:201864-235868 GCA_018584345.1 Thuja plicata | reverse complement strand
GATGGGTTTGGCCAGCTCATAAAACAACCCAAGAAGGTTGGCGTTCTTCTCCTTTTCTGCTTTGAGCCTCTGGGCCTCTTTCTCGTATCGGGCCTCCACTGCCCTTGCTGCTTCTTTCAGCAGGTCTGCTTCACCCTACTTTCCTCTTTTGCCCAAGTGTACCTCAGTGATATTATAGTCTGCGGGGTCTGCAGTCACTTCATCAGCATCTAGGGGAGGCATTGCTACTACCGCAACTATTTCTCCGCCCGGCCCAGTTCGGAGGGTATGAACTGTCCGGGCCTTCTTTGTCTTCGGCGGGGCCTGAGCCAAGGCCATCATTTCGGCCAGAGAGATAGGGGCTGTTGGAGTGGATGGGGCTTTTCTTTTCTTTCTTTCCACCAGCCATGGAGGTGGGAGAGGTGGCCTTCCTACCAGGGTCTATTCTTCTGATGCTCTCCCAGTGTCCGGCGGTGGTTGCTCCTTTTCAACATGCACCCCCTCTGCCTTTCCTGCCGGCACTTCTTCTTCAGCGACATCCCCAATCTCTATATCTTCGGCCTGGTCCCGAATGTTGATTGGTGAATCTGGACCCTGGTCGGCCTCTTCGAGGATTACTTCTTCAAGTTTCTCTTCTCCCTTTTCATCTTCTGCCCCTGGCTGGGTTTCTTCTGTCATTGGCACCTCTTTGGGCAGTATGGGAGGTATCTGGCCAAGATTTAGGGTTTGGGCCACTGTTATTACGTGCCTGAAGGTTGCCGCCGGGAGTGGCCCTTGGAACACGGCGGCTGGGGTTACAGTTGTTCCCAAAGTTCCAAGTCTGGGTTCCCCAGTGGATGCCTTTGGTTCACTTGGTAGTTGTTGGCCCATTCCCGGACCTTGTGCTTCCTGAGCCCCAGAGACAATCTTTGGTCTCTGCTCTTCTGTTTGCTGCTCTTCTTGTTTTTTAGCTTCCTCTTCCAGATCCCGGAGATCCACAGCCTCTTGTTCTTTCTCCGGGACTTCCATCCCTGCTTGTGTGTTGCCTCCTTGCAAGTTTCCGAATTCATCGGTTGCAAATAGATAAAACTCTTCTTCTGGAGGGGGACTAGCTGGGTCCTCTGTTTATTCTGCCTCTTTCTCCGGTTCCGGGGAACTGGAAGAGAGGATCTCCACCTCTTTGGGAAGGGATGCCCTTGGCGCTGGTTCTGCCTTTGGCTGTGTGATATGCTTTATTTTCCTCCGGGTGATTAGAGGCAGCCCCGCATCGGCCATTGCTTCTGCCTCTGTGGGATCAACCCCGGTCGCCCTCATCATTAGGGCTGCCAGCGACGGGGAGAAAGGGGGATGAATTAGCCCAGACATGAGTGGGGGTGTTTCCAGCTTTGTCAATAGTTGCTCCCTCATTTTTTGGGAGCCAACCATAGATTGCTGAAGTTGTTCTTGTATGGGAGTCTGCTGCGCGGAGGGGGTCAAAGCTATCCCCTTTCCTTTGGCTGCGCCCTGTGCAGAAGTCCCGGCTTGTGAAGATGTCCCAGCCCCCGGAGTCGATCTTAATACCGGCGGTGAAGTTACTCTTGATACCGGTCGGGGACCAAGGCGCGCACTCCCGGGGCACACTCGCTTGAAATATGTATGACTTCGCTCAACGATTGCCTGAGTGAAGTCCTCAATTGTGTGATCTTCTTGGGTGGCCCAATTTATCGTGGGCAGTGCCAATTTATCAATCCCCTTTTCCCAGTACTGGGGATCTGTGGTAGGGGTGGTGTCAGAAAAGCCCTCTAGGAATCTCTGGAGCTTTAGCTCCTGCATCATTCCAGCTATCATTCTATCAGAATGCCAGCTGCGCATATCCATATCATCCTGGCGATCTACCCAGAAGTCTTCTATGTGTGCTTGGTGGGGCTCCGAGGCCCGACGCAGTGCTACTGTGATTCGGCCATGCGGATCAAAATTTTTTTGCGCCAAATAAAACTCCTGCAAGTTGTAACTTTTAAGCTCATTGTCTGCCTCCTTTGCGGCGGCCAGACTGTAGGTATAGTTCCCACAAGAGATCCGGAATGAAACACTGGTGACCTTCTTGTGGCCCAAGAAGGCATGAAGCTCCATTATTTGTTTGCAGTACTCCAGCAGCATGATCTTGTCCCCACAATGTCTGGGTAACAAGTAGGGTTTCCTAGAGAAGTCGGCGACCCTAATGTAGGTATGCTGTTGGAATTGAATGTAGTAGTGCCCATAACTACTTACCAATTTCATCGCCTCCTTAGACAGGCAGTATCCGGCATCCCTGGTGGGTGTTAGCAGATGATAGTAAACGAAGCAATCATTTACCCGGCAGTAACTGGGGAAGCTGGCCTCCCATTGGATTTGTGGGAAATGGTCCCACGGTGCCTTTTGTCCCAGACCAAACTCGAGGATTCCATCTGTGAGTAGGCCTTTGGAGTGAGGCCTCTGATGAGCCAGGGCCCAGAAAACATAAGAAGTCATGTAGAACCTCTTATTCTCGTTCAGCTGCCGGAACTGGGAGTCGACATGGTTGGAAATAATAGTAGCCCAGTCGAAGAATTGTCCCTTAGTGGACATGGCGAACAGGAAATAGTACATCCATTTTGAAAATTCTTGGGTGGAGGGTTTCCCAAATACTCGTGCCAATGCAATCATCCCCATCTGGATGCTCTTTGAATTCAGAGCGGGGAATGTCAATCTTCATTCTTTTGGGGTCCCTCTTCGGGACTTTGAGCCAGTTGGTGTTTATGTACAACCGAGAGGCCTCCTCCAGCTCAGTGAATTGTTTCAAGGAATCTGACCTTGTAACCACTGTACCTTGATCAAATTGTGGGATGCCCAGGCCGATTTGGAAAGTGGCTGGGTCCAGGGACACCAGTGGAGTGGGGAATCCTGATGGTTCTGCTGGTGCTAACATGACGGCCTAGACAAAGGAGTTATAGTGGGCCACCAGAGTAAGCACAAGCTCCGGAGACTGCACGGAGTAAGGGAAGAAAGCTGCCCGAAGAATATTGGAACCTCCAATGTTAGTAGCAAGTGTATCTCCAGCCTGTCGTTGTATATGCATTATCTTTACTAGAGCCTACATTTCTGCCCAAGTCCTGACGCTGGCGTCGGTCATCAACTTTATCTTGGACTCAATCTTTGAGCCCATAATCTCCTCACCCTGTATATACTTCATGGTGAGGGGCAGCTTTTCCAGGGCCTTCTCTATCTTAGACTTTTCCGCTGCCCTGGTCTTGGTTGTGGATGGCAACTCCGAACTTCCGGGAGGAGATGAGGCGGACGCTTCAGACATGATTGTAAAGTGAAGTCCAGACCTGCAAGACAAAGCGACCGTCAGAACATATTTATCAAAATAAACCAGTAACTCTGGGGTCTGGAGTTCTTACCACTGCGCCGTTTGCTTTTTCTGAAAAGTTAGTTTTTTGTAGAAGTACCCGAAAAGCAAAACATAAACTTAGCATTTTCATTATATCTCCGGGTTTGGGAAACTTTGTCACACTTGACGAAGGCATGGGATAAATGATGGAAAGGGGCCCGAAACCCGGAGAAGTGACCGTTAGTGAAGAATAATGTGGAAGCAGGTCCACGTGGACACCACGTGTGCTAGCATTGAATGGATGGGATGGCACTGGCGGCGGAGCCAACTGTTCAAATGCGTGAAAAGGGAAAGCCACTTGGCCGGAAGTAATTGCGTGCATGGGAAATAAATAAGGCTCTGACAGCCTTGATAGAGGAGAGAGAAAACTGCCTATTTGAAACCATCCACAAGCCGAGCTTCAAACAAGTGGTTTTCTACCTCGAAGCCAACTTGAAGTGAAAAACCAACAGCAAGGGTGACTCGACCAGCTTGTTGAGCCACCCGAAAGGATATACATAGAGCTGAAGGGTATATACATGAAATGGAGGGATATATACAAGGGTTTCTTACAGAAATATACATATATACATGAGTATACACGTGGATGACTCCGCGGGAAGAAACCAGACAAAGCTGAAACAAGAATACAACTATTTACATTATGAACATGCCATCTACAAGCTATTTACAAATGATTTACAAACTGTTTATAGAGCATTTACAAACTATCTACAAAATATTTACAGACTATTTACAAATTATTTACATCTGCACAGAAGGTGGACAACCTTCTGGCAGAGCCGAGCCACCAACAAGCGGCAAAACCAGAAAGCCAAAGAAACGACACAAAGAAACAAAGAAAATGAAAACCAAGCAAACAAAATAACAAAGACAAGCAAAAACAAAGAAAACCAGAAAATGAAAGCAAGAAGGAAGAGGAGGGAAGCAGAGAAACCAACTTGAAAACATAGAAGGCGGAGGAAGGGAAGATTACCAGGAGAACTCTGCAACACCCTTGAATCGTCAAGTTGTCAAGATCACCACCACGGAGCACTAGCGTATGTCTGAGAACAGTACAAGGTGTTAAGCTCTGATTATTACAAAACTCTCTGTAACTGCTCTGCTAATTGCTTTGAAAATCTCTCTATTTCGCTCTAAGTGCTTCAAATATTTTAATCGTGGTAAGTGTGATAATGACAGGCGAGTCTATTTATACCCATGGTAAAAAGTAATCCTCCACACTCTGAAAATTTTAGGCCAGGCAAAACATCCGGACTTCGGGCCCGGGGATTCCTTACGATGATGTTCCTAAGACTTAGGAATATCATCACAAAGAATCCCAGGGTCCAGAATCTGGCTTCCCACCAAAGGGCCAGCTCCGAGATCTGGGATCCCGGAGGGGAAAATGAACCAAGAAAATGACACACTCCGGGGAAGAAAACCCCGGAGAAGGAAAAGAAAAGAAAAGAAAGACAAGGCAGAGCCGCAACAAAAAGCAAAGCAACAAAAAAAAAGGGGGACCCAACATTTTGTACACAAAATGTAAGGACGGGGATGCAGGGCATAACAAATGGCGACTATCTGGGACAAATGCCTTAGCGCATTTGAGAACCATAGAATCTCTGGTTAGCACAATTGGAGTAAATCATCCTCCCGAAGTGTTTGAGAAGTAGAGAGTAGCATATCTAAGAGAACCCGACCACACAAGAGTCAGTCCGTAGCCTTTCATCAGTGGTGTTGTGTGTGCTTTGGAAGGGAATCGAGCCGATGACCTCTAGGAGGAAATAGAGAAATGGTGCTAATTACATCAAACCAGTCATCAATTTAATTTCTTTTCCCCTGGAGACCAGAATTTCATCCCGCTTATCCCCATTACTTCATTTATTTATTTCTAGGTAGGGAAGGCGGTACTTCTTTCACCATTTAGCCCAAGCTTAGCTAAAATTCAAATGGCGGTACTTCTTTCACCTATCCACCTATATTTAGATAGTTGGAAAGGATAAAACTCTAGGCCTGGAAGGAATTCCTTTAGATTTTTAGATGTGGATCAACCAATCAGCACAGCTGATCTACCCTCGATGTGTCTGATTACTTGTTTCCTATACTATTATTGTTCACTGATTGCCAGACTCTCGGAGACAACACCCAATGGAGATTGCTCAAAAATGTGTCATAACTTGCAAATAATCCCAGAGACCGGGTTAATCCCACCGTGATAAAGACAGATTCTAAAGTTCACCATGCCGGGGGCATTGCACCAGAAGCCAAAGTTATGCGAAGCGTTCCCGTTCTACAAGACGGGACAAAATGCCGGGGCCAAAAGAAAACCAAAAGCAAAAACAAAGACAACAAAAGCAAAAAGGAAGACTGCCTCGGAAGGCAGCCAACAAAACTATTCACAAGAGGATATTTACATATAATACAACATTGGACAAGCTTACCCTTACTCAAAGTAATGTTTGAGAAACTGCCCATTAACAGGCAATGCGACAGGTTCTCCAGTCAAGGTGTTGAGGCGATAAGTATTTGCTCCATAGATTTCTGAAATCAGGTATGGTCCGAGCTAGAGCCGTTGGAACTTGGTGCGCTTTCCTTTCTTCTCCCGGGCCTTATCCCACAGCAGGACCAGATCTGAGATCTGAAAAGCCTTGTATTGGGCTCTTCTGTCAAACCATCATTTTACTACTGCTTGATGATGCATGAAATGTTCAGGGGCTGCATCTTGTTGTTCCTCCATCTGCACCAGATTCAGGAGCTGAACCTCCACAATGTTGTCCCTGCTATTGAATTCTTGCATAAATTGTAAAACTGGGATCTGTAAGTTGACTGAGAATACAGGGTTCTGACCGTAAACCAAGTGGAATGGGGATGTTCCCAGGGTGGCTTTAATATGAATACGATCTGCCCAGAGGGCGTATCTCAATTTTTAGTGCCAATCCCGGGGATTTTGTTCCAATAGATGTTTGATCACCTCAAGTAGATTCTTGTTCGTAGATTCAGCAACGCCATTTCCCTGGGGGTAATAGTTGCTGGAGAACTTCAGTGTGATCTTTCGGTTGTAGGTCCATTCAAGTAATTATGCAGAAGAAAACGCCAGACCATTGTCACATACTAAAGCAAAGGGCATTCCAAACCTTGTGACGATGTTTTCTTCCAAGAACTTGATAACTATGTCTGCCGTGTTATTTTTGTAAGGTATAGCCTCAGACCACCGGGTGCAGTAATCAATAGCAGTCAGAATGTATCGGTGGTTGGCAGACGAGTTGGGGTTGATCTCCCCGATGAAGTCAAATTCCCACTGGGCAAAGGGTCTAGCCTCGTAGACTAGTTGCAGAGGCATGGCTGGGTTACGCTCATGATGCGCTGCAGTTTGGCAAGTGTGGCATTTTCTGACATGAGCGTAAACATCCTTGAAGATACAGGGCCAATAGTATCCAGCTCGGAGGATCTGATGGGCAGTGGCGTCGGCTGAACCATGCCCAGTTCCAAACTGTCCATGAAATTCATTAATTATTTTCACAGCTTGGTCTCTGTCGATGCACCGGAGGTACACTCCCTCGTAATTCTGACGGTAAAGCGCAGAGTTTTTGATCATGAAATGGGCACTTTTCATCCGTAGGGCACGGTGTTTATGGGGAGGTAATTCCTCTGGGCATTTGTTATTTAGCAGCAAATATACCAGATCGGTGTACCATGGATCCCGGGTAATGGACTCCACCGTGTAAGTATGACATTCTATGTGGGGAGTCTCTTCTGCTATCGTACGACTTAGTCCCTGGCCTCAGACTATTTTCATGGGCTGCATCTCTAAATCATATTCTTGGAGGATGGCCATCCATTTCCCCCATCTCTCACCCAATTCACTCTGCATCAGCAGAGATTTGACAGCCTGGTCCGGGATGATAGCATGCACTTTGCTCCAGAGAATATAATGCCAGAATTTCTTCACGGCGCGAACTAGAGCAAAGGCCTATTTTTCCAATGATGAATACCAGACTTCGGCATTCTTAAAGGGGGAACTCATGAAAGCAATTGGTCGTTCCTCCCCGTTGACTTTTTGGGTTAGTACTGCCGCAGAAGAATGCGGCGAAGCAAATGAGTAGATGTAGAACGGAAGGGAATAGTCTGGACTAGCCAAGACAGGTGCCTCCGTTATGGTCTGTTTTATCTGGGAAAATGCCCGCTTTTCTTCGAGACTCCACTCAATTTTGGTATCCTTTTTCATCATTTCGTTGAGTGGTTTAACTATCTCTACGAATCCTGTGATGAATCAGCGCACGAAGTTGATTTTCCCAAAGAAGGATCGCATTTCTTTCTTGCTACCAGGCATCTGTAAGTTCAGCAATGCTTCAACTCTATCAGGGTCTATGGATATACCCTTCTCAGAGACGATATGCCCTAGCAATTTCCCTTCGGTGACCCTGAATATGCACTTCTTGGGGTTGAGGGATACTCTGAACCGGCGACATCTCTTGCAGATCTAAGCGAGGTGGGTGGCGTGATCACGCTGGTCCCGGGAGAAGACAGTCAAATCATCCATGTAGATGATTATGCATCGATTTACAAGGCCCTCAAATGCAATGTCCATGGCCTTCTAAAATGTAGCCCCTACATTGATTAAGCCGAAAGGCATTCTCCTGTACGCAAATGTTCCCCACTTGGTGGTAAACACTATTTTCTCTCTATTCTCGTATTTGACCATGACCTAATTGTATCCCGAATACCCATCCAGGAAAGACATCATCTAGGATCCGTTTACTATCTGCAACACCTCATCCAACGAGGGGAGAGGGTGATTATCTTTTTTAGATGCCTTGTTCAAATTCTGGAAATCCACGCAAAGGCAGATCTCACCGCTTTTCTTCCTGACTGGGACCAGGTTGGCAACCCATGTAGTGTGTCAGATTGGAAAGATAATTCGAGCTGACAGTAGTTTTTCTACCTCTTGACGAATTAGAGGCTCTATCAGGGGGTTAACCGGTCTTTGTTTTTGTCGAAAGGGCTTAGCATCTGGTTTTAGGGGAATGGTGTGGGTCATGATAGATGTGTCATACGTATTTAAATCTTCATACCCCCAGGCAATTACATCAATGTATTCTCGAAGGACCATGAGAATCTTCTCCTTTTCCTCAGGGGAGCAGGAGGTGCCTATGTGGATGATCTTTTCTTCACCGGGCTGGCCGATGTTAATTTTTTCAAATTTTACTCCCTCAGGGGAGGACGAAACCTTCTCGCAGGCTCGGGGGTCCGAGTCGAAGATCTACTCTAATGCAACCATCCCCTTAGGGATAGTGTTGGTGGGCAAGTCCATGATCCCATCATTTTCATCACCCTTTCCAGTGTCATCGTGGTCTCGTTCCTCCACTATCTGATCCTCGAAAACACCAACATTGGCCATGAAGGCCCGGATATGTTGGTCGTCCTCGAAAACCTGAAAGTGAGTAACATTATCTGGGATGGAGGGGGTGGGGACCATCTCAACTGAAAATCTCTGGAGTCGTGAGCTGGCCATCGGCTCAAGTGTGCTGGCAGAAACAGCTAGGGCATCCGGGACATAGTTCTGTCACCAGGGAATAAGGTCAATGCCAAAGGCATCAAAATATTCAATAAGGCTCCAAGCCCGATTTCGGTATGTGGCCAGCCTTTTGTCATGACATGTGTATTGACTCTGGACCTGTTTAACAACCAACTCTGAATCACCCAGAGCCCGGAGGCGGGTGATACCTTTCCTTAGTGTGAATAGGAGTCCAAGGACCAAAGCCTCGTACTCCGTGACATTGTTTGTGCAGTTAAACTACAACCTGTAGGAAGCGAGGAAGGATTTCCCTCACTGGTTGATTAATTCTACCCCGGCCCCACAGCCTTGTTTGGATTGGGACCCGTCAAATTTAAGGGTCCATAAGTGATTGTTTGTAATCTGGGGCTGGGGAGGGGGAGTTTTTTTTGGATTGTCGCTGGGGGACTTGGAGATTTTCTCCCGGACTACCGGCGTAAGAGTGGAATTTATCCCCAGAGGTGTTTCGGTTTGTGATTCCTCGGTGGATGGCACCAAAGGGGTGCATCCCGTAGAAGTACTGGGTCCCGGGGAATCAGTTGCATGTTCAATCTGGAGGATATCAAGTTGTCGGGTAGTGATCAATAAGTAGGGCTCACACTCGTGCTCTAAATATTTTTGGTAATGCACTCGGCACCAAGTGCCAGATAGGAGTGTGGCAAGGGTCGCTGTGGGGCCCTGAGAGTTGGCTTCAACTCTCACCTTTTCTTCAAAGTCCTGTGCTCTTTGTAGCACTACGGGATCCTCTCCGGGGATGAAATCAAATGTTAAAATCTCAAGAGGTCAGTACACCCCCAGAGAAGATTTGGAAAAAAGGACTTCGTTGACCCTCCCAACTTCGGTGAGGGTCTGTTTCATCCGAGGTTCGCTCTCGACCTGGATCTGATTGGATTCTCCTTCCCAAGGAAGCCACAAGTGGGTGAAGTCGATTGAAAAGTATCCATTTAAGGACTTAGACCAATTCTAACTTAGTAACATCTCGTAAGTCTCTGGGATGTCCACCACTTGGATGTCGATAATGCTGGCTATCCTGGGGTCCTGGATATGATGTATCTAGACGTTCTTCAGTTCCCCCACCATTTTTACAGCAATCTTATCTAGTTGGATCACTGCGCCATTAGACGGGGTGGGGTGGAGTCCGAGCTTCTGAAAAATGGATAAGGGTATGATGTTACCCGAAGCTCCTGAGTCTACTAGGCAGTTGTGTATATTTTTACCGTAAATTTTCAGGCCTAGCAAGAAGGGAGGATCCTCATTATTTCCCCGGAAGACAGCCACATTAGCATCTTTGAATGAGACCGTCTTGGGTGGGTGGCTAACTGCTTCTGGGTTCCCTAAGAGCTTCAGAAGGGACTTCTTCTGCTTGGGACAATTTAACAAAACCTCCATCAAGGTCATGGAGGTGGTGGTCTGCTCTAACACCTTCGTAATATCAAATCTTCCTCCTGGGAACTGGTGATTTTCCTCTGCGAGATCCTTTGCTTGGTTAGAGCTGGGACCTTTTTGAGGGGCGGGTCGATCAGTGGTATTAATCCAGGGAGGAGTATCTTTGGTAGGAGGTATGGGTGTGTAAGCTGGTCCTTTACCTGCCTGGCTCTGGGTGTTGTATGGAGCCCGTGGGTTGGTAAAAGTGTTGGCCTCAAAGGGCGGAATGGATTCATCAAAGAACCCTTATAATTCAGACTCTTCTTCATCTTCCCCGGAAGTACCAAAGAAGATGGTATCACAGGTGAAAGCACTGTGAGTTTTCTCTTGGACAGGGGGCTCTGGGGGAGCAGTATCGTGCGTTTGTTGCCTGTCCAGCTGGGAGATCATTATGACTTTCTCCAAAGTGGCACAATTTACCTCATTGTGCAAACCTGTATCATATAGCCGACACTAATTAGTCATGGGCTGGAAGTCTGCGACTGGCGTAAAGTGGGATGGTCCAGCACCATTTTGGTTGATGTTTTGATTCAGAGGTGGGCCTCCAGTGTTAGCGTTATTATTCCATTGTTGTTGGTTGGGCCTTGGCCCGTTGTTGAAGTTTCTTCCTCCGGCATTGTTGTTTCATTGGCTGGAGAAGATATTTCCCCTCTGGGAATTTGAATTTTGGGGCACGTAAGACCCAGCCTTCAGCTGACCCATGTCCATGGTCAGGGTGGACAGCATTCACCGGAGGGACTCAACCTCGGTGGTCAACTGAGTGTTAGCATCACAATGGGACGGCTGTGGCTGTTGTTGGCTTCTCGGGAAAGCAGCAGGATTAATCAGAGTCGAGGGCGGCAATCCTCCAGCTGTGGATGACTAGAAGAAGGGCACTCCAGATGGTTGTGTCTGAATCTGTTGTGTCTACTGTGGCTTGTTCCACGGGAAAACTTCCAGACCCGGTGTTATCTGGGTCTGGGAGGGGTAAACATATCGCGCCTGTTGGTCGATCAAAGGTGGCGGGGGATTCACTGCCATCGACGGGGCACCTATTGCCAGATTGGGATTGTAACCCCTGGCATAAGGAGTTCCACCAGGGATCATGTTGAAAGGTGTGTTCTGTCCAATCCCGCCTGGGGATTTATTGAGACCGCGGGATAACTCTAAGGCCAGGTTGTAGACTTTTGCCAGAGTATCCCGGTCACCCGGGGCGGTTGTTCTCCAGAGGAGAGTGGAAACAAAAGGGTCCATCGCATTAAGGTATTTCTGTATGGTAACATCTGGCGATGGGACAAAAGGGCCTGTGCACCTCTTCAGGGCACGCTAGAACCTATGGTTGAATGCTGCGAGAGGCTCATTGGGTTCCTTTCTGATGGAGATAAACTGACTGTGGGACCAGGTTGGGTCCACATGCACATGAAAGGCAACCAAGAAGGCATCCTCCATATCCTACCATGTGTTGATGGAGTTGGCGGGAAGGTTCAGGTACCAGTTCAACTCGCTTTGTCCTAAGGACAAGGGAAACATGCGGGTCACAACATCTTCATGCTGGATCCGGTGTCGATTCATGGCATCTTTGTATGCCTGTAAGTGTTCTTCTACGGTGCGTAAGCCTAAGTGCTCATATCGCGGGCAAATATTCTCCGGGTGAGAAGGTAAGTCATTTATTGCACCCAGAAAAGTGCCCATTGGGGACCCCGTGTTTCCAAAGTATGCAGCCATTGGGGGAACTATATGTTGGGTAGTTTGAGTACTGGTTCCCGGGACCGTCTGGGGAGTTTGAGTACTGGTTGATATGGTAGATCCCCAGACAACAGTGGCTAGTATGACTTTTGATGTCTGTTTCTTTCGAGCAGGAGGCTCGAGTTCGACAAACCTTCTGGGGTTTGGGGCAGACCTAAGGATTCTTTCAAATTTAGCTGGGGAAAAGGACCCAATCCTACTAAAGGCTTGTCTCCTAAAACTACAACTTGGGGAACCCTCAGGAGGTGTAAAATCAAAATCTTGGGAGGGGGATGAGTTCATGCCCTCCTTCTAGCGCTAGTTTTTGTTGATGGGGTTTTGCTGACTGGGTCCGCCAACAGTCATAAGTTGTCACCGGGTTCCAGAGAAATTGGCCAACTCCACCTATAAAGGTTCTCCGGGAGAAATGAGTTGAAGTAACCAGCTATCCCCCTCGAAAATAGTCACCTCTCCCAACCGAGCCCTGCACCGTCGTGACCCGACACCCAGGTGCTTGAAGGCCCAGAGGATTTATTTCCCCCGGACAACCTTTACAGGCGGAGTTGGCTGATTTCTCCAGAACCTGGTGACAACTTATGACTGTTGGCGGACCCGGTCAGCAAAACCCCGTCAACAATAGGTAGAAAAATAGAGCCTTTATATTCTCTTTCTTCTTCATCATAGGTTTTGATTGTTATTTTTTCTTAGGATCAACTGAATTTTCGGAAAATCCCAATGCAAGGACTAGTTTCAAAGTGAAAATATTCAATCCAACTCCTCCATCTGTAAGGAATCTTTTGATCTTATAATTCTTAATGAGGACTTGTTTATGAAGTGGAGCATTATGGGGTTGATTGAATGCAAGGTCATCATTTAAGTATAGCATAGATAATTTGGAGTGATAAGGTGTCCCACCATAGCCTGGAATTTTGTTGGGTCAAGATCTTTAGGGATAGTAGTTTCTAAAAGATATTTTTATAAGATATATTTATGAGATGGTGAATCACTTAAAAGATCTAATATAGAAATTTGGGCTAGTGTCTTCTTTAGTTGTTCCAAGATATTGTATTGATTAGACAAGGTGGAGGTAGACTTAGAAACATAAATAGACTTGTTTAGAGAAGGTGGTGGTTTAGATGACACACCTTGAAGGGTAACTTTCTCTTGACCATGTGTGGTAACGTTAACATGTCTATACTCTTATGAATCTTAATATTTATCACATTGACATGTGAGTTAAATTCAAAAAATATGATTTATGTACTCATAGGATACCTTAGTATAATTAGCCCGGTTCACTCCTTTGGTATTTGAGGAAATTCCCTTCTCATGTTTAGGAAGTGGATCCTTAAAAGTTGTATGTGTCTCATTGGAAGTATTGTTATAACTAAGACAACACACACAACTGAGAGGGGGGTGAATTAGTTGTGACCCAAAAAATTGAATAATTAACAAATGTATGAACTTAATCTTGATCTAAATGATAAACATGAATGCAATATCACAACACATTAATCAACACATAACACCAATATTTTTGACATGGAAACCTAGTTAAGAGAAAAACCATGGTGGGGATCAAACCTACAAGATTAATGTACTATGTGAAAAGAACTATACCCTGTTAAGATTATTACACAAGGAATGCACATGCATTCAGGCACACTTCCTAGATCTTACTGCTCAAATAAAACAAGGTCTTCAACCCAAAAAAGGGCTCACTACCTTACAACAATCTCTGATTAAATTTTTTAATGGAAAAAAATCCATATATCATGAATTGACAAATAATATCTCTGACATGCCAATACAATTCTAATGAAACACATCAAATCTAGGTCTCCATTGCAAATTCCACTCATAAATCTTCGCATTCACAAATCATTACATATTTTAGATATTACATCAAATTCATTTCAACTAGGTAAGACAGGGGCCTAATTAGAAACATAAATTCATTACATCTCAATACACAATGTGATCCATTGAATATCAACTAAGACATAGAAATGATCAATAACAGAACCCTTGAATAAGCTCTAGATCCATGGATCATGCCATAATCCTTTGCAACATGCTACATCATCAATTCAACCAAGAACAATATGAACAACAACATGCCACATGAAAATTAACAAATCTAATCAAACAATCCAATGCGATCTAGCAACACAAATAGGAAACAATCTAGAAACATTAACAAGAAACATGAATACCACAACAACAACAAGAACAACTCTATCTCAAAATTCATAACTATCTATACATTGTTCATTAGGAACACTAAACAACAACCTCTTTCATATAAGAAAGATAAATTTCCAGCATCCAAATCATGAAATAATCAAGTTTAGGATACACATCCATGTCTTGAACTCACCACATGGTTAGAAACCAAGAATATTTCATAATCAATCCACACTGATCCAATAACTACATCATTATCTCTTCCTAAACAACGAAAATACTAGTCTGTAATAAATCCTTCATAGCTCACTCAAACCATCATGTGAACCATTGTAAGTTGACATAAATAAACTATAGACATCAATGAAACCTTTTCTACCTTCACAAAATCTAATATTCAATACAATTGATGTACCAAAGTAATCTTCTCACTGAACATATTAGGAACACACATGAAAACTATTAGAATAACTAAGAGGAGGGGTGAATCAGTGGCCTTAACAATTATTCCAAAAGATCCAACCAAAAACTTATCTCTCAAATGTAATGCCTTCAGTTATCTTATAGTCCCAATTTCAACAAGATGTATGCCATAAATAATCTTCACAAATATAAACTGCTTGGTAAGATATTTTTGTTTATCTTTTCTAGACTTTACTGAGTAGAAACAAATAAACTTAGTGTTAACCAACCAATCTAGTTTCAATAATGTGTAAAAAAAATATCAGTGCAATAAAACATATATGTATTTGACATAGATTTTAACATGGAAACCCAATATGGGAAAAACCACCTGGGACCAGTAACCCAAAATAATTTCACTCTTCTGAAGTGATCTCGGTGAGGAGCCAAACCTGTTAAAGGTTACAATACACATTGTTAAGTGTGACTTTGTTAGAGGATTTAAAACCAACAATTTTTCTTTTGACCTAGCACTCACTATGATGTTAACAAGAAAACCTTTTGATACTCTTGAGTATCTCAATACAATAAGGACTGTTAAATCCCACTCAGTTAGGAGATTTTTTGAATCAATGGTTAAACTGATACAGTGAATGATCTGCTCAAAATATAGCTTTGATTTGCAAATATTTAGATCTATTGTTAGTCCAATAATACCTCTCTGATCAATATACACTATAGTTCCTTTTCTTTCTTTCTTTATTCTTCTTGGTGAATGCTCCGTCCTTTGTTGCTCGGTGTCTACAAAATTCCTCATCTCTATTCTTCAACTTGTATGATCAGATCTACATGAAGAGTTCTATCTACACACAAAATATACTCAGTATTCCTCCCTTTGATAATGAATTCCTTATCTCTTTATATATATAGACATGATTAGCTTCTCATCTCCTTGTTTCATTCATAGATCTCTCCTTGATCCGTAAAAATTGCCATGCGTTGCTTTATCCTGTAAAGCTCTCCTTTATTTTTATTCTATAAATCTCTCCTTGATAGCTGTGAATAAAATGCACTTTTAATCTCCTTCCTTGCTTTAGTTTAACTAATCATTGATAATAAAATAATCAATCAGTCAATCCCTAAATTGTAGCTCTGCTAGCTAAGCACTTTTGTCATTCTTTAACTCCAGTTATGCTCGGTCATTAACTTCAGTTATGCTCGGTCATAAACTTCAGTTATTCTCGGTAATTAGCTCTTTCTTGGTAACACTTGCTTGGTTACTACTGTGCTCAGTATACACTGTGAAATACTCGGTGTTCACTATCACTTAGTGTATACATACTTTTTATGTTATACTGACCACATAAACTTTGTCTCTTCATATCTTCAAGGTTATGACAATATGTGTATGAACAGTCAAACCATATGAAGTTGAAATCAATGAAAATACAATACATTAACTGATTTAATGTCTTGCATTCACTTTTGTAGCTTGGTGATCATCAACTTATCATCTTCAAACATTCAATCAGTTATAGTTCATCAATCTCTCCCTTTGGCATTGATGGCAACATAATATGAAATATGCAGTATAAAACATGCCATAACATACCAAACTTATTTTTCTATAACCAAAACAAATATTTGAATTGCGGTAAGCTCTTCTAGCTCAGAGTTAATATGTTTAGTCATTAAAAAAATGTTTATCATACAACTCTCCCTGTAGATTTGATTATGCTGTGTGCTCTCCCTTTTTTCATTCTCTTCAATGGATAGGTGTGACAATTTTTTCTTTTGATTCTGTCTTTCCCTTTTTTTGTAGAATCTTTTCTCCCCTTTATGGATAGATATGCAGTGTTAAATATCTTCAATTCTCGCCCTTTAATGGATGGTTATTTCATTGACAGTAACCTTTATATATTCTCTCCCTTTGTGTTGTATAATCTCTTCTCCCTAATCGACATTTCATTGAATTTTTATCTCTTCTCCCTGGTGGATATTTTATTGAATGTTTCTCCCCCTTTGACAATAATGCCAAAAAATGTATAGCTCTTTAGTAGCCAATAATATCTCTGGTGTATGGTTCAGATAAGTACCTTTAGTGTACTGATATGTCATTGCAATCCATATGTTAGCTTGCATCAACATGATTAATCTTCTGATAAGGTGTAGGCTGATGCAACCTCTTAGTCAGGTTATTGACCAGTAGAAAAGGGATGAACCCCTAGTCTATTCCTCAGGTATTCAAATGTATCTTTTGGCAATGGTTTTGTGATTATGTCTGGTAGTTGTTCTTTGGATTGTACATATTCTAGTATTACATGTTTATTTTGTACTTGTTCTTTGAAATGTTTATAGCACTTGTATTATCACAATAGATAATTAGTGGGTCAAGAATTTCCTCATTCATACCTTTCATCAATTGCTTGATCCATGCAATGTTAGAGCAATTTGCACCAACAGCTATATATTCTACTTCTGCAGTTGATTGAGATATGCATCTTTTCTTTTTAATTATCCATGTGACAAGTTTGTCACCCATGAAAAATGCTCCTCCTATTGTGCTCTTTCTATCATCTATGTTTCCAGCCCAATAAGCATCAATATAAACTTGTAGCTCAAATTTGACTTCTTTATTGTACCACAAACCATAGTCTTTAGTATTTTTCATATATCTCAAAATTCTTTTAACAAAAGTCATGTGTGATTCCTTAGGGTTAGCAGAGAATCTTGCAACTATACCAATTGTATGTGTTATATCAGGTCTAGTGTGTACAACATACATTAGTTTAGCAATCATAGATCTGTATAAGGTCTGATTTACCTCAGTTGTCTTGTCTTCCTTTTTCAATTTGCATCTAGTTTCCATAGGTGTTCCAACTGGATTGGAGTCCTCCATCTTGAATATCTTTAGAACTTCTTTGATGTATTTTGATTGTGTGATGTAGATGCCTTAATCTTGTTGTAGAATCTATAGACCAAGAAAAAATTTGATCTTTCCAAACATTGACATTTCAAATTATTTTCTCATTTTATCAACAAATGGCTTGCATAGCATATCATTACCTCCAAATATGAATCATCAATAAATATCTCAACAATCAAAATATTATCATTAGTATCTCCTTTCAAATATAGATTACTGTTGTCACTTGTTCTAACAATTCCAATACTATAGAGATAAGATTGAAGTCTTTCATACCATGCTCTCGGTGCTTGTTTCAATCCATACAAGGCTTTGTGTAGTTTACAAATCATGTTCCTCTTGTTAGGATCAACAAACCCTTCAAGTTGTTCAATGTATACCTCCTCTTCTAGTATTCTATTCAGAAATGTAGATTTAACATCCATTTGGTATACTTTAAATCCTTTAAAAGAAACATAAGAAAGTAGAATTATTACTCCTTCTATTCTAGCAATGGGTGAAAAGGTTTCTCCATAGTCAATACCTTCTTCTTGTGCATACCCTTTGCATACCAGTCTTTCTTTGTTCCTTGTGACTTCTCCATTCTCATTAAGTTTGTTTCTGAAAATCCATTTGGTGCCAATGACATTTTTTTCACTCGGTCTAGGTACTAATTTCCATGTTTTATTCTTCTCAATCTTCTCAATCTCTTCATTTATTGTACCAACCCATTCTTGATTCTCAAGTGCAACATTAATAGATTTAGGCTCAAAATCACAAATCAAAAATCTGTTGTTAAGTGAATTAATTATTTTTCTCATTCTTTCTCTTTTGTCCCCAATAATTGGGTCCTATGGATGGTGTCTTCTGACATATTTAGCAAGTACAGGTTCAAATCTTTGTTCTTCATTTTGATCTTCATCACTCAGTTCAACATTATGATCATTTTCCTGATTCTCAATGTGTGTAACCTGTTTCTCAGTTGCATTGTTCTATCGCTTGAGAAAGATGTCAGGTTCTTCTACGTAGACAAATCTATTGTAATCTTCAGGTTCCTTTTTTCTTTCCTCATCATTTTTCTCAGCAAATTTATCCAATTTAACATTTGCACTCTCAATGATTTTGTTAGAAGATTTATTCAAACATTTATAAGCTTTGCTTTTAGTAGAATATCCTAGAAATATTCCTTCATCACTTTTAGAGTCAAATTTCCCATTTCTCTCATCTTTCAGTATATAACATTGACTTCCAAAAATTCTAAAGTAACTCACATTTGGTGTGTATCCATACCATAGCTCATAAGGTATCTTATTTGTGTTTTTCTTCAATTGAAATCGGTTCAATGTATAGACATCAGTACTCACATCTTCTCTCTAGAATGTTTGTGTGATGCCCTTTTCAATCATCATTATTTTAGCACAATCAACAATCGATCTATTCCTCCTTTTAGGAATCCCATTTTTCTATGGTGTTCTTAGTGCAGAAATATGTCTTGTAATCCCATTCTCATTAAAAAAGTTAGTGAATTCATCAGGAATAAATTCTCCTCCTCTATCTGATCTTAAAAATTTCAGTTCTTTTCCACTTTGTTTTTCAACTTTAGCTTTATACCATTTGAACATCTTGAATGCTTCATATTTCTCTTTGAAGAACATGACAGTCATCATCCTAGAATAATCATCAATACTTAGAATAAAGTATCTATCACCATAATAGCTCTTTGTTCTCATTGGTCCACATAAGTTAGTATGGACTAACACCAAAATAGCATTAGATGAGTAGGTTTTTATCTTGAAGCTATACTTTTCCATTTTTCCTATTTGAAAATTCTTACACATAACATGGTCGAGTGTTGAAGTACTCGGTAAGCCTCTCACTTTTATTTTCTTACTTATCTTAACCATGTTGTCAAAATTCACATGACATAACCTTTTATGCCACAACCAAATGTCTTCATTTCTAGCCAATAAACAAGTGGTCTCAATATTATCAAGATAGAATATATTACCTATTATTTGTTCACCAGTACCGATCAACTTTATTGTTTGATTTTAGATCATTTCCTTTTTGTTCTCAAATGAAAATCGGTGTCCTATGTTGTTCAGGTGTGAAATACTCAATAGATTATAGTTGAGTCCTTTCACCCAATATGCATTTTCACATCTGATCAGATTATTCAACATTATGGTACCTTTTCCTTCAACTAGGCAAGGTGAGTCATTACCCATCCTAACTTATCCACCATTATAATATTCAAAGGTTTCAAACTTTTCTTTATCTCCAATCATGTGATGGGTACAACCGCTATCAATAATACAGACATCATTTTGATAACTTTAGATATGAGTTTTTTTTCAACATACCTTTCTTCTTCATCTGAATCATCCTTCATAGCAATAAATACTACCTCAATATCTTCATTAGAGTCATTATTAGAATTTTCAGCTTTGTTCTCAACCAGGTAACAAGCCTTCTTGCCTTTGTCCTTTTATTCTCGGTTATCTCTTCTATCATAGTGTCGATTGCTTCTATAGTCTCATTCATCACTTATGTCATACTTGTTTTCATAAGATATGTCATTGTCTCTTTCATCCTTTCTCTTGTTATGATATCTAGTAGAAAAATGTTCAATTTCTTTGCAATTAAAACAAACCAATGGTAATTTACCTTTATATCTTCCTTTACCTCTATGTAATCTCCTAGCCATTAGTTCTTTAAGTTCATCAAGTTCTTTCTCATCACTATAATTGTCACTATCATTTCTCATAGTATGTTTGTTACTAGATTTTCTTATTTTCAGAGAAGACTTGAATGAAGACTCAATAGTAGGTAAGACACTATTGTCATAGTTTTTCATCTCAAATGAAATAAATCTACCAATCAAACTATCAAGAGTAACATTGTTACTATCTACTGCTCTCATTTCTTGAATTGAAGATACTCTAATACCATAAATAGATAGTAAGGTTCTCATAATTTTACTTACACCTATTTCTTCATGAAGTACTCCTCATACTCCATAGATAGCATTAACAACTTCTTTGATTGTATCACTGTACCGAGTGATGTTCTCTCCTTCTTTCATTCTCAGGTCATCAAACTTTCATCTTTGGCTTTCAACTTTAGCTCTCAACACATTGACATCTCCTCTATGTAGTAGATTGAGTTTGTTCCACATTTTCTTTGCAGAGGTGCATGATTTCACATCTCCAAATTCAGCATCAATTAGTGAAGAAGCAAGTTTTATCATCATAGAATTGTGTTCATGTTTCTCTCTTAATTGATCAATAGTGAGAGGTCCATTAGGTGCAACATATTCAATATCCAAGTGTTGTGTAACATAATTTCCAATACCAGATAGATGAAGTCTTATCCTTCTTTTCAATGATGCAAATTTGTCCTTGTTCAACTTAGGCACATTCATTTTACTCGTCTTGTGATCTTTAGCTTAAGTCCCTTTAAAGTTTTCTTCCAAGCACTAAAGCTCTCATACCAATTGTTAGAATAATTGAGACGGGGGTGCATCAGTGGCCTTAACAATTATTCCAAAAGATCCAACCAAAAACTTATCTCTCAAATATAATGCCTTCAGTTATCTTACAGTCCCAATTCAACAAGATGTATGTCATAAATAATCTTAACAAATATAAACTTCTCGGTAAGATATACTGTTTACTTTTCTAGACTTTATTGAGTAGCACCAAATAAACTTAGGGTTAACCAACCAATCCAGTTTCAATAATGTGCAAAACAAAATATCAATGAAATGAAACATATACACATTTGACACATAGATTTTAACATGGAAAAACAATATAGGAAAAACCACCTAGGACCGGTAACCCAAAATATTTTCACTCTTCTAAAGTGATCTCGGTGAAGAGCCAACCATGTTAAAGGTTACAATACACACTGTTAAGTACAACCTTGTTAGAGGATTTGAAACCAACAGTTTGTCTTTTGACCTAGCACCCACTATGTTGTCAACAAGAAAACCTTTTGATACTCTTGAGAATATTAATACAATAAGGACTGTTAAATCCCACTTGGTTAAAATATTTTTTGAATCAATGGTTAAACTGATACATTAAATGATCTGTTCAAAATATAACTTTGATTTGCAAATATTCAGATCTATTGTTAGTCCAATAATACCTCTTTGATTAATATAAACTTTAGTTCCTTTTCTTTATTTATTTATTCTGCTCAGTGAATGCTCTATCCTCTGTTGATCTGTGTCTGCAAAATTCCTTGGCTATGTTCTTCAACCTCTATGATCAAATCTGCATGTAGAGTTCTATCTTCACACAAAATATACTCAGTATTCATCTCTTTCATAATCAATTCCTTGTCTCTTTATATAGACATGATTAGTCGATCATCTCCTTGTTTCTTTCGTAGATCTCTCCTTGATTCGTAAAACTTGATATGCATTTCTTTATCCTGTAAAGATCTCCTTTAGTTTTATTGTGTAAATATATCCTTGATAACTATGAATAAAACATGATTTTAATCTCCTTCCTTTCTTTAGTTTAACTGATCATTGATAATAAAACAATCCCTAAATTGTAGCTCTACCAGCTAAGCAATTTTGTCATTCTTTAACTCCAGTTATGCTCGGTTATTAACTTCAGTTATGCTCGGTCATCAACTTTAGTTATTCTTGATAATTAGTTCTTTCTTGCTAACACTTGCTTGGTTACTATTGTTCTTGGTATACACTATGAAATGCTCAATGTTCACTATCACTCAGTGTATATAGATGTTTTATGTTTTACTAACCACATAAACTTTGTCTCGTCATATCTTCAAGGTTATGACAATATGTGTATGAACATTCAAACCATATCAAGTTGACATCAAAGACAATACAATAGATTAATTGATTTAATGTCTTGCATTCACTTTTACATCTCGGTGATCATCAACTTTTTATCTTCAAACATTCAATCAGTTATAGTTCATCAGAACACTATCATCATTAATAAAAATATGTTGACATCAATGAAAAAAATCAATCTCAACACATATATGCACAATATTCATCATATCCCAATTTGGCATTGATGTAAACATATTATGTGAAAAACCAAATCAATGCACAAAGAATCCATTTCAATAGTACTACCAGCAATATCCACAATATATCTTTCAAATTTTCTCTAACAAACTTTCTCAGTCAGTAAAAATATCTCCCCATATACATATGTCTTTCTTTTCACATAAATCTCTCTCCCCCTTTGATATCAATGAAAAAGGAACATATATGCACTAAGTCATAGAATCCAAAGATTTGAACATCTGACTCATCAAGCTAGCTACTCCCCTCAAGTAGTAGCCACCAAAATCATCAATCTATAATAAGGATGATCTCTATAAGTATACTAGACTGATGCAAGTTAATGCATCTCTAGCTCTGTTAAGAAAGGGAAATTACCCCAAGCTTACATCGAAGATACTCAAAAGTATCCTTTATCAAGGGTTTCATGAAAATATCTACAATTTTATCTTTAGTAGATATAAAATCCAATATGACTTCTTTCTCGCTGACCTTATCTCTCAAAAATGATCTTTGATAGATATATGCTTTGTGTTTGAATGTAACACGTGGTTCTTTGAAATATTAATAGAACTTGGAATTTCACAATAGATAAAAATATGCTCATCAATACTTAATATGATATAGTTTAGTATTTTATTCATCAAATCACTTGTGTATAATTAATAACAGTGAAAAAATATTCAACTACAGCAGTAGATTGTGAAATGTAATTTTTCTTTTTACTTTCCAATGAAAGTAACCTTTTTTCCAAAAAGAATGCTCCACCACTTGTGATTTTATGTCATCTACATTATCTGCCCAATCTGCATCAGTATAAGAATTCAATGTAAAATCATAATCCTTTCCATACCATAAGCCATAATCAACTATCCCTTTCAAATATATGAATATTCTTTTAAAAACAAAAACATATGATTCCTTTAGTTTTTCTTGAAAGTTTGCAACAATAAAAACATCATTCATAATATCAGGTCTATTTTTTGTCAATTCTAATAAGCCACTAATCATTGATTTGTATCTTTTTTATTTTCTTTAGGTGAATCATCATCCTTTGTAAATTTGCAACCAGTATTCATAGAATTACCAATAGGTTTTGAATCATCCATACCAAATTTATTCAACAATTCTTTCACATACTTGTACTGGGATATAAATATAAAAATACCTTTACCAGATTGTGCAATTTGTAGACCAAGAAAAAATTTCATCTCACCTATCATGGAAATGAAAAAACTCTTTCTGCATCTCATCAAAAAATTCCTTACTCAGCTTGTCATTTCCACCAAAAATATGACCATCCACCCAAAATTCAACAATCAAAATATTTTCATGATCATATTTGAACTATAAGTTGCTATCTGTAATACCTTTACCAAAACCAAGCCTCAATAAATATTTATGTAACCTCTTATAGCAGACTCTAGCTACTTGTTTCAATCAAAATAATTCTTTCTTCAATCTACAAAAAATGCAATCTTAATCGGTCAAAGGAAAACCATCAGGCTTGTCAATATAGACTTCCTCTTTCAAATCTCTATTAAAAAATACAGACTTAACATCCATCTGATATACCTTAAAATATTTGTAAGTAGCATATTCAAGAAACATCCTAAAAAATTCAATTTTAGAAATAGGAGAAAAGGTCTCCTCAAAATAAATAGCTTCCATCTATGAGTATCCCTTTCAAACAAGTTTGGCTTTGTTCTGAACCACTTCACCTTCTTCATTCAATTTTTTCTGAATACCCATTTATTACCGATCACAATTTTGTACTTAGGTATGGAAAAAAGAATCCATGTCTTATTTATCTCAATCTAATCCATCACGTTAACACAACTTTCATCTTTGCATGATTCATCAACATCCTTTGGTTCAAATTTAGAAATTTAAAAAAAAATCATTTCTAGCAATTCTTCTTCTTGTCTTAACACCTTGATGCCTATCACCAATAAAAAAAATATGAATGATTTAACTTTACATACCTTGGATTCTTTGGATTTTCAATTGTAGTAGATTCTTGTGTTTTCACTTCTTCCTAATTTACAACTTCTTCATTCTATTCTACCAAACCATCAAGATTCTATGCTTGGACTATCTGATTCTCTTCATCATCTGATTCATATTTACAAGATCTAATTTGTTTGTGATAATTATCATCCACATTGAAATTTTCACTTTAAATTACCTTTCTCAACCTTTTATTATAACACTTTATGCTTTTCTTTTTGTAGAATAACCAAGAAAGATTCCTTCATCACATCTAGGATCAAATTTTCCTAAATCTTAGTGGTGCAGGAGCACCTTATGGTCTTAGTTTGATCCTAGTTTCAATTTTGTCTTGTAGGTGGTTCTAGCCAACCAAAAATTAATAAGGACTAAGATAAATTCCCAAGTTGTGTGTGTAAATATGATTTTTAAGTGTTGTCTTTGGTTAAGTCCAAGAAGGTCCTAGACAAACAATTTTTCAATAGGTGACTAGGAAGTCAAAGTTTGTCAAACAATGACCAAGATCCCAAGATGAAGGGAAAAGTGTTATTTTGTTGTTTTTAGGTGATTTGAGATCCAATGGAATTATTTTTGATCCAGTTGAGAAAGTTGGAGTAGTTGTAAGACAAAATTGCAAAAGTTGCAAAAGTTGCTCATGACAACTTTGCAACTTTGCAAAGTTGTCATGACAACATTTCCTAGAATGTTGCATTCGGCATTTAATGGGTCCAAATCACAACCTTAGGGTCTAAGAACATGGGGATGGACTATATAAGGTTACCCAAACCCTAGTTGAAGGATTGGTTGTCAGATTGTGTGCATTGGCTTAGTGGAAGCACTATTTTTGTGATACGGAGACTAGTTTTGAGCCATCATCCAACCTTAATGGATTGAATGGTATACTATAATTCTTTGAGGTGTTAGTTATTTCTATTTAATTAAGCTTTGTGGATTTTATTTGAGAATTTGGTGCATTTCTTTGTCATTTTGTAAATTAGTTAAGTTCTTCTAGTTCGCTGCCTTGAACAGTGTCAACCATGTAAATATGGCTCCTTCTTGAGTTCCCAAGGTTGAATATCAATGGCCACTTGGAATAAATAAGGGAACTCTGTACATAGTGTAAATATGGCTTTAGGGTTCATTTTATGTAGGGGAGCTATTTATGAAAGCATTCCCTAGGCAAGTAGAGAGGTATTTGGTTAGGAGTTTGCACACTTCCAGAGGCAAGAAGACTTGTTTAATGGATTGGTTTGTGCCAATCATGAGTTGGAGAGTGTAGGGGAATGTGAAAAGGTCATGAGTATGAAAGGAGAAGTTCAGAGGAGTCCATTAGAGAACATGGTGAGAGAAAAGAAGATATACTGGTCTACATGCCCTAATAAACCCTTAAAAATAGGGGTTTGTTGAAAGTCCTATGTGCAGACACTTTGGAGACCTAAGATCTAGGAAATATTGAAGCCTAGGAGGTCCTTCAAAAGAATTGATAGTCAATTTGGTGGTTTGTTAAGGTAGATTGGAAGATGTTCTGAGTTTGGTGGTTTTAGGAGGCCTAATTGTGCTAAAAAGGCTACAAGGCCTAGAAAATAGGAAAGCATGAACTCGATGGGAATTCTATGAAAGAACCTATCAAAATGAGTCAAGATGGATTGAAAGTGAAGGGTAAATAGTGTGAACACCTATTTGAATTTCCAAGAATAGTTTTGGAGCATAGGTACTTGAATTAATCCTATGGATGCATAGTTGAGTAAATGAGGATTGAGGAGAGTTTGAAGTTGGTGGAGACATCTAGTTGGAGTAGAGGGACCATATGAGTGTCCTCTAGTTAGGGTAGAGAGAAGTATCCTAGTAAGGTCATAGGAAAGACCTTGAGAAGAGCAATAAATATCTTATGAGTTAGATTTCCCCATCAAAGAGGTATTAGAGCCATTAAAAAGGCTTGGGAAGTGAGTGTGCATGCAAGAGGTGAGTGAGTCAATTGGTGAGAGCACCATGGTGACTAGTACAGAGTTGGAAAGAGATTTTTTAGAACAAAAAGAAAAGAATAGACTCCTAGAAGAAGCTATGGAGGAGATGAAACACAAATTGGCAGAAGTTGCAAAGATGAAAAGTAAGGTTAAAGAACATTTAGAAGAGGATAAAGATAAAGGAAAGAAAAAGATTGAATAGAATATGGAACTAGAACCAGACCCTCCACTACCTAAGGAACCTTTCCTCAAAGCCCTTAAAGAACTAAGTGTCAAATAATTAGAAGGTATCCCTATATTCTCTAGCTGAATGGATGCAAAATTGTTGATGGAATGGGTTGAACGCATAGAGAATCACTTTGAATATGATGGAATTATAGAGGTACAAAAGGTGAAGATAACTAAATCAAGATTGAGAGGAAAAACACTAACTTACTGGAAGTTCTTGCAAGAAGAAAGAGAAAGAGAAGGGCAGAAGCCAATAGTTAATTGGAAGGCTATGGTGGCTAAGGTAAAAGAAAATTATCTACCAGAGGATTATGACATCCAACTGCATAAAAAGAGTCAGAATCTCAGAAAAAAGGACTTAGATGTGGCATCCTACACAAAAGAATTTCAAAAATTATGCCTTAGGTCCAGAGTGCAAGAGATAGAAAGCATAAAAGTACTTAGGTATCTCAATGGACTTAGGTGGAACATTCAAGAGGAACTAAGCATCTTTACCTTAACTTCTATCCCTGGTTGTTTTCAAATGGCCTTTAAGGTGGAATAAAAACTTAGAAAGAAGAAAGATTCAAGCTCTAGGGGTAGAGGAAGAGGTAGAGACTCTAGAGGATGACATAGAGGAGGTTCTAGTGGAAGAAGACATGACACCAGAGGTCAATTAGAATCTAAGCTCATTGAGAAAACAAATGAGTCAAATAATAGATGAGGATATAGTAGAGGAAGAAGTTATCATAGTGGTGGAAGAGGTAGATATGGTGGTCTTAGAAGAAGCTCACATTTTGCTTCAATAAAATGCTATAACTATGGACAATTGGGTCACCCTACCTATAGGTGTTTGGTTAAGCCATCATCTTCACGAGGAGAAAATAAAATGGCATATGTGCATGAAGAAGATAGTACTAAACACTTTGAGGTAAGTCTTGATTCAGAGAAGGGAGAGAACATAATGCTTAGGAGGATCTTGATCAAAGAACCTAACAAAGATGAACACAAACAAAGAAGAGCACTCTTTATGGTGAAGTGCAAGATTCATGAAAAAGTGTGTAGAGTCATCATAGACTCAGGGTCAACGGATAATGTGATCTCGGAGGAGGCAGTGCATATGTTAAAGTTAAACAAGATACCCCATACTAACCCCTATAAATTAACATGGTTGAACAAGGGGAAAAATATATTGGTCAATGAACAAGTATGGGTTGAATTCACCATAGGGAAGTATCAGGACAAGATACTTTGTGATGTGCTACCAATAGATGCTTTCCATCTATTACTTGGAAGACCATGATAGTATGACAGAGAAGCAGTCCACCATAGAAAGGAGAACAAGTACTCATTCAAGAAGAATGGAGTCACTTATAAGATTCAATCCTTGATAGAGGAGGATATAGTAGAAGAGAAGGACACCAACACACTATTAATGAGTGGAAAAGAGTTTCTCAAAGACATGAAGGAATAATATGGAGTTGGTTATGCTATCTTGGTGAAACCAAAGGAGGAAGAGACACCTAATCAGAAACCTATGCCTACAAAAGTTAGAAAATGTTTGGATCAATTCAAAGACATCATATGTGATGGGACAGCAGCTACACTGCCTCCACAAAGGGAAATTAGATTGATTTTGTGCTAGGGGCATCATTTCCTAATAAACCTACTTACAATATGACACCGGAACAAAATAAGTAGATTGCAAGGCAAGTTTAAGAGTTTTTGGACCAAGGTCTAATAAGAAAGAGCATCAGCCCATGTGTTGTTCCAGTGGTTTTGGCTCCTAAAAAGGGAGGTAAGTGGAGAATGTTAGGATTAGGTAATACCGAGAGGGGGGGTGAATCAGTATTACAACACTTATTAAAAATTTAAACCAATTAAACATTAACCATATGCTTGCATAAATGAAAAGAACATAAGAAAATCACACAATACTCATAACACTATAATTTTTTGTTGAGGAAACCCTAGCAAAGGGAAATCCCCAGTGGGGATGGTACCCACAAGCATGCACTAAAGTATAATCTCCCTGTTAAGAGACCTAGCCCAGTTAGGAGCTGAATATTACATAGTACATTTCCTTTTTAAAGGAATAACAACCCTCTTAAAGGTATACAACACCCTATTAGGGCCCAACTGAGCTTACAACTCTTACAAAGTAATTTTGTTACAAAATGTTCTTAGTAATGAACAAAAACAAGCATCTCTAATGCTTAAATAGTTCCTGTCATAGCTCATCAATGATTTCTATCATCCTCAGCTCTATAATTTTCATATCTATCCAATCATCTCCCATCCATCCATCATATCTTCACTCAACAAAAAGTTCTCTATATATATCTTATCTCTTAACTAAGTCGGCTCTCTTAATCAAATTTTACATAGTCGACTCTCAATACAAAATACATTTAATAAAACAAATAAAAAAGGCAAAGTTGGCACTCTTACATAATCAAAGTGTAGGTTATCAACCACCATAATCCAACTCTAATTTCCTGGAGTCCATGTCATACTCTCTGGATCATTTCTCTTGTCCAACTGCTCTGTATCACTATTTTGTTGTTGTCTGTCTATCTTCAAATCTCCCTTACTTGCTGTAAACACAAAAAAAAAAAATCAATCTTTGGTAGAGGTCACATATACCTCATAATATCTTCCTCTAGCTTTCTTTCCCTAATTTATCGATCTCAGTCTTTGATACCCAAAATACCTTTGTAACTCTTCTTCTGTACTTAGTCAATTTCAGAGTCATCAAAACTCAACTTCATAGGAATATATCTATAACCCAAATGTGTTTCCATAAATGAAAACCAAAAACTGGATCTCACCATGCAAAATAGATCACTTTCCAATAATCTCTCCCTTTGGCATTTATGGAAACACTTAACAAAAAATGACTAAGTGTTCCAACAAAAACAAAATGGTCTCTCCTTAATCTCTATTTTGTTTTTCTCTTTTCTTATCTTATAAATTTTCTCCTTCTCCTTATTCATTTTATTCTTCTTTCTTCTCCCATTCATTTTTCTTCTCTTTTCCCCCTTTGACAATAATGCCACAGGTGCATACAAAGTAATAAAATTAGTGCTTTCTCACCAGTTTTAGAACATCTTGAAAGGACTCTTCCAAGATCTTCGCTTTTGTACCCCATTGATTCAGTAATAGTTGACTAACATAAATTAGTCCATTCAATGCAAGTGATGCAGTCTCTACATATTTCAACTCTGTAGGCATAGAGTTAGTCAATGCATCTGCTATCTTCTCCAAGTTTGATAGGTGTTCTTCAATTATGGATAGCTTAGGAGTGATTAAACTCTTGAGAAAATTGAATATAGTCAATACTCTCCCTTTCTCATTATCCAATATATCCAATTTTTCCAATATTCTTGTTACTTCCTTGTCCAATTCTATTATAGATTGTGAAGACATCTCACAACTGTCCATCATGTTGTTCAAAGTTTCCCTTTCCTTGGCATTGATGTCTTCAATGTTCTAAACATGCCTAATAGGATTCATGCAGTAACTGAATAGATTTCTTCCATCTCCAATGCAACTCCTAGAATTTGTAGTAGTGGTCTTCAAAATGCTCAAGTCCCAAGAGATGGACTTGATAACTTCGGATAACTTCTTCTCAGAGTAGTTATTTTCTATCTTCTCCTCTACAATATTTATCAAACTCTCATAATAGCCATCAAATTCATCAAGTGTTATCTTCAGGGTTTCAATGTCATCTCTGTGCTGGAAAAAAATAGGTACTGGAAGCAATTTGTTCATAGTAACAATTTCTCTGGTTATTACCTTAGCCTTTTTTTCACCTTTTTATTTTGATCTCTCCTTGGCTTTAGTGAGTGCAGTAAAAGACAATTTCACTATCTCATCTTCATCCATGAAATCAACATCAACATTTGTTGTATTTTATTTTCTTTCCAAAATGAAATAGAAGATGTGATTACCTCAGTTTTAGTCTCATCTTTTTCTTCATGTTCTTTTTGTTCTTTATCCTGTTCTGCTTCACTCCATTCTTTCTTCTGCTCTTCTTCCTCTTTCTGCTCTTCTCCCTCAGCAATTGTGTTGTCCATATTTTATGCAAATGGGTCCTTCTCATCATTAGAGGTGTCAAGTGTTATAGGCACACTAGAAACATAGAAATCTGGTTGTGTATTAACTTTTTTCTTCTCAGCACTTTCCTCAACTAGTTTCAAACTCTCTCCCATTCCTAAGTTTGTAGGTGAAGTAGTTTTAGGAAGTGGAGTCTCCTTAGGAGTAGGATTCATGAATATTTTCTCCAGTGCTTTCTGAGTCTCCTCAGTGATTTCATCATATCTTCTTGCCATGATTTTTAGTAGTCTGATATTTTTTCTCAGTAAAGGTTTCTATTCTTTACGTATTCTTTCCCTTTCTTGAAAAGATATCAGAGGTAGCATGTTGTCAATTTCCTGATTTTTGATTGTTTCATCCTCAATCTGTGCTAAATGTTTCCAAGTCTCCAATCTCCCATACAATTCTTCAGTACACTTCCTTCAATTTTCAATAGATTCTTCTTGAAACAAGTAAGTGATTAACCACAATATCTTCAATCTTATGTTTGTCTACTTCCCCATACCTTTCATAGTATCTATTTATTGTAACTAGCTTACCTTTCTTAATAGCTCTTTTCTCAATCATCTTCATGTCATGCCTCTATATGTGATTCTCAGTTTTAGTTTTCTTCTCTTGTCTCACAGTGCTCTGCCCTTAAGGTGGTGAATATTGTCTGCTAGATCTAGTGTTTACTCTAGGAGTAATCTTCTTTGCTTGTGATGTCTGCTGTGATGGAGGAGGTGGACTATCTACCATCACTACTTCAGGAGTGGGAGGGGTTGTAGTAATAGCACTTTCCAATCTAGAAGATCGCTCTACCATTTTCTTTTTCACTTCTTTCAATTCATCTTCTATCAATCTTGCCTTAATGCCACATTCATGCACAAGGTTGTCAACTTTCCTTTTCCTCAAACCTCTGGTTTGTTCCTCTCTCACCTTAGCATATTTCTCCTCATAAGTTCCCCATCTTTCCTCAGTTGTATCAATTTTAGATGCAATAAAATGTTCAAATTGCAGAGTAAGTACCTCTGAACTTACCTCATATCCTATAGGATAACACCATTTCTTCCTTGGTGTGACTGCCTCAAAGTATACACAATCAGTTTCAACCATGAAACAAATTGTATCCTTGTATTTCTCAACTATGTCATCAGATATTATTTATCTATTTTTCATCTATCTCGAAAGGATTTTGATCATGTAAAATAGTTCACCATCAAACCATGTTCCATTTTGTCTTCTATAGATATCGTGATAAAAATATAGGCACCGTCTGATTTTTCTCTCTTAACTGTATACTCCATAATTTCAGCCATGTTCATACGTAATCTCACATGAGCTCAATCCAAAATTTTTAGGTAAGGATATATTCTGATGTCTTTATCCAATGCTCCCCCTAAGGCCATGATCAGCCAATTAGGTTGATTCTTCTTTACTTCCATCAGGAAAAGATGCAGTAACATCTATTGTCTCTCCCTAAACCACTGTCTCACTTTTTTCTTTGATCATCCATATCTTACCACTGTTGTTATCTTTTGCTTTCTTAAAACAACTGTCAAAATCATTCTTCAAATTTGAAACACTTTTACCAATATCACTTTAATTATTCTATGTATTCCTAGGAGGTGGTACTCTTCTGTTGTTTGCTCCATTATACCTGCAAAACTTTTCTATATGACCTGGATTATTTTATTTGTAACATATAGGAGGTCTTCTTTCCTTATTTAATTACAGCTTACAATACTTTTCAATGTTTCCAATGTTAATACATTTGTAGCATGTAGGTTTCACTATAGGTTCTCTTCCATTGTCTTGTCTATATACAGATTGATTAGGTTTCCTGCATTCTGCTTTCTTGTGCCCATATCCATTACAATTAAAATGATAGCCAGAAAAGGTCTTAAAATGGGCATTACCTCTACAGTCTATTTTAATGTGTCCAAACTTATTACATCCAAAGCATCTACCATTGAAAGGTCTGATCTTCTCTCTAGTTTCTTCAATAGTAGGTTTTTCAACATCAAACTTTGCATCATATTTCTCTTCCTGATTCTTTGAGAATTCAGATTCATTGAAGCCAATACCAATCATATCACCTTTAGGTTTCTTTCTGTCTCTTTTTTCATCAATCAAATCACTTCTGGTGTGAAGTTTCTCAATGTGTTTCTTTGCCTCAACGAGTTCACCTTTTAGAATCTGATTGTATTTCTCTAGTTCTAGATACTTGTTCTTGTAGTTGTCAGCCTCATTCTTCATTTTTTCTAATGCCCTATTCAAGGATTCTTCAATCTTCTTCTTAGTATCCTTTTATAAATGTATCTCTTTGGTCATAGCCTCATTCTCAAGTTTCAAAGTTTCATTTTCTTCTTCAAGTTGTTTCATCTAATCTGGATTATCTTTGTTTGAATCTTCTTTTATCTAAACCACAAGATCTTGTCTCTGATTTTTGGAAAGCTCTAGTTTTTCTCTAGGTTTCTTTATAAATTTCTCAGCTCTTTGCATGTTGAATCTTAATTCTCCATTCTATGTGTTTGCTTTGTCAAGGTCTTCAAGTGAAGCATCAAATTTTTCTTACAAACTGTCCAAATCCATTCTGATCTCCCTTAAGCTGTTAGACTTTCTCTCCAAGGTCCAAAAGCTCTGATACCAATTATTAGTATTAGGTAATAATGAGAGAGGGTGAATTAGTATTACAACACTTATTAAAATTTTTAAACCAATTAAACATTAACCATATGCTTGCAGAAATGAAAACAACATAAGAAAATAACACAGTACTCATAACACCATAATTATTTTTCAAGGAAACCCTGGCCAAGGGAAAACCCCAGTGGGGATGGTACCCATAAGCACGCACTAAAGTATAGTGTCCCTATTAGGAGACCTAGCCTTGTTAGGAGCTAAATATTACATAGTACATTTACTTGTTAAAGGAATAACAACCATGTTAAAGGTATACAACACCCTGTTTGGGGCCAACTGAGCTTATAGCTCTTACAAAGTAAATCTGTTACAAAATGTTCTCAGTAATGAACAAAAACAAGAATCTCTAATGCTTAGATAGTTCCTTTCATAGCTCATTAATAATCTCTATCATCCTCTACTCTGCAATTTGCATATCCATCCAATCATCTCACATCCATCCATCGTATCTTCGCTCAGCAAAAATTTCTCCATATCTATATATATATATATATATA
>MU226419.1:126081-188761 GCA_018584345.1 Thuja plicata | reverse complement strand
TAGGAATAGGGTAGGCTTAGGGTAGGTCTCTAGGTTGGGTTAATAGGTTCCTAGCTAGAGTTTAGATTATAATTCAAATTAAATTTGAATAAATCATGGTTTAGAAGAATTAGGAATATGGAGGATTCAATAAATGTAAATTTATTAAAAAGGGAATTTCATGAGACAAATGTATTTAAATGAAATACATTAGAATAGTATTTAAGCTATTAATAAATACTAGCAAATGAAACTATTTAATTGATTAAATTGAATAGTTAGAGGAATAAGAGGGAAATAATATTAATAACAATATTAATATTTTTGGACATCTACATTTTACCCCTCTTTGATGTGGCATCGCAAGTGACATAACGTCAAAGACAAGAAAATGAGTTGCCCCAGAGGAAGTGGGTTTCTAGGAGTCATGCTGAAGCAATGACAATACAGGTACAGGGTTATGCTCCCTCGAGAAAATAACATAATGAAGATGACATTGTGGAATTTTGTCAAAAAAGGATGCAATGGGCAGGAGGAAGAGAGAGGAGGGAATAAATAGAAGCCTTCTGAAATGCAATTAAGATTGTAGCTAAGAATGCTAATGCAAATGAAATGAATGCCGCTAATGAGCACTGGGGATCCAGTTGTGTGAAAAATATGGAGAGCACATTCGATTTTGATATTGCAATAGGAGGTATGCATCAGTTGTTAGAAAACATAGATGACAAGATTCCTATGCATGGACTATACGCTCAAACAAAATCACACTAAAATCACAATGCACCAAGATATAGTAGATTGAGGTAGTGGTGAGTAGGTGTAAACTAACACAAAGAGATAAAATCAATAAAGAAGGCCTCATGACCAAGCAGTCATTCAGTCCAAATTTCTTTCCATGAACAAGATTGATGGGATGAAGGATTTGATAAGCTGACGTCGAAAGGATGCATCCTAACGGGCAAGGATTGGATTGGATTTGATTAAAAGATATTCGCTAGCAAAAGCTGTGAATAGGATGAGAAGCAAGGATAGTCGGTCGCAAACCTGATTTGTTGAAAACCATGATCGTAGTTGTAAGAGTCAAAACGTCACTGAAAATCAAAAAACAAAACTGAGCAGTGCGGGAAAAAAACAATTATTTATTGCAAGATTTTTGAGAGTATTTGATGTTTTTTGGAAATTTTTGAATTTTTGAATTTTTTTGGAGTTTTCGCGATTTTTAGATTTTTTTTTTTAGATTTTATGCAGTTTTAAATGTTTTTGGGATTTTTGAAGTATTTAGGTTATACAACAGGAACAATTTATACAAAAATATACAGGGGGGTAAATGGAGCAGAAAATTTTTCAGGGACAACGGGGATTATAAGAGGGGCTGGGGGGTTAAAGAAGGTCATTTGTGAATAGTGGTTAGGCAAAAATTGAGCTCTAGAGTGAAAATTATGGTCATGATCAACAGATGAACCAGCTAGGAGGACTATGAAGGACCAGGCAGGGAATGTTAGCATGACGAGGACTCAGGATATTAGTGTGATGGTGAAAGGATTGGATATGCCATGAATATACAAGGACCAAACTAAACAAATAATTACAAGAAAAAAATTACAAGCGATTATGTACACATGTTGCTGCCAAGATTTGATTAGATCTTTCTTTTTGATGGGTGTGATAGTGTAGTATGCTGATTAATTAGTTTCAAGAGGAAGGATACACCCTACAAGAACCCAGAGATGATGATGATCTAGAATTAAGTCGACAAGAGGAAGGATACATCCTTAATAGACTCTTTTCTAGAAAGATGGGATTTATAAAGTTGATTGTTCACATGTGCACTATGATCAAATTGTAGAACCAACGTATGATTTTAAATATCATAACTATATTATTTTCTGCATAAGGAGCAGCTGATGGCATGAGAAATATATAGGACTAAAGCTCATAGATTGGGATAGTACAATGTATGGACAACAATATATAATATTATGTGTACAAAATCTTAGGATATGAGATAGGATGATCACTTCAGACTAGTGCGTATGATATGCAAACACCCAGGGAATACGAGAAATGTTGAGGTTTGCGGAGATGTGGAGATGGATGATGGAGGGAAATGAGATTTTGATAGATAATGGAATGCTCCACTATGTGTGATGCTTGTTGCCAGGTTTTCATCACCCATACTTGTCTAAGGCGCCTGATTGCCAAGTTTTCACCATTGGATGAATTTTTTCTCTTTATTTTTCTTTTTGATTTCTTTGGATCTTTTTGATGTTTTTGATGTTGCCGAAGTGCCTATTTGCCAGGTTTTCACTAGGACAACCATTTTTTTCAGCTTCATTTTTCTACTTTTTTGAGATTTTTTTCAGGACTATTTTTCATTGTTTGTGTGCTTTCTTCAGGATGTTTTACACTTTTTATGGATTTTCTCAGATAACTGAAATGAATAACCAGCCATTAGACATAGAAGCTCTTGAGATGAATGATGTTGGTAGGATCATTCAATGCTTCTCCTTCAGTAGAGAGTTGATATGCCCCAGAACTAAAGCATGCAGTGACAACATATGGGCCTTGCCAGGTGACTTCAAACTTGCCTTTCTTTTCCCGATCAGTACCCACTTTCTAATTTTCCTTTAGAACAAGGTCCCCTACGTAAAATTGGCATGGGTCAACCTTCTTGTTGTAGTTTCACTTGAGTCCATTCTGATAGACAATCAAGTGATCATAGGCTTGCTGGCACTTTTCATCTAGTAGATAAAACTGTGTGAGTCATGCCACTCGGTAATCTTCATCATCAATCAGGCCTCTCAATGATACCCGGAGGGATGGTACTTTGACCTTAATTGGTAAGACTACTTTAGCACCATAGACTAGGGAGTATAGTTCCAGTAGGAGTATAGTAGGAAGTGCGATATGCCTAGAGGGCAGGGTTGATCTAGAGATGCCAGTCATGACCAGTATCATTGACAACTTTCTTGAGGATTTTGAGGATGGTTTTATTAGTTGCCTTAGCTTGGTCGTTACCTTGTAGGAAATATAGACTGGAGAAATGGTGATGGATATGGAGGCGAGCACAGAGATCACTGATGTATTGATTTTTAAATGGTGTACCATGATCTGTGAAGATGGTGGAGGTATGCCGAAGTGGAAAACAATGTGATAGAGGATGAACGTGGATATCTAGATGCCTGTAGTGAGTGTGAGCGAAATTGCTTCAAACCACTTTGTAAAGTACTTTGTAGCTATGATTATGTACTTGTGGCCTTCAGACAAGAGGGGAGTAATCTTACCAACGAGGTCAAAACCCGAACAAGAAAAGGGCCAAGGAGGTGCAATAGGTCTGAGGTCCTGTGCAAGAGCATGGATCATATTGGCATGCTGCTGGCAAGGTAGGCACTTTTTAACGAACTCACAAGCATCATGTTCCATTGTAGGCCAATAGTACCCTATACATAGAAGTTGCTTGGCTAGGACCATTGCACTCATGTGGGCACTGTAGATTCTAGCATGTACCTCTTGTAAAGCCTAGTTGGCTTCATTTTCATCTAGACACCTAGAGAGCACGTTGTAGTAACCTCGACGATAAAGGGTGTTGGTTATGAGGGTGTATCAGGAAGCTCTACGGATAATGTTTTGGCATTGGGTTCACTAATACATTTGGTACCAAATTGCAACGGCAGTGCCATTGCAGTTTTTCCGTCACAACCTTGTCGTCATTGCAATTGCGACGGTCTATCATCGCAAATGCGACAAAAACAAGGTTGTGACGGAAAAACTGCAACGACACTACCATTGCAATTTGGTACCAAATGTATTAGTGGTTGCAGTAAGGTGAGGAGATATGATACCATTTTGTAGGTAAGCTTGGATATCATGGTACCATGGGGACTGGTGACCAACCAAGACACATATGCGATTTGATTCATTGTTCTCATAAGCAGGAGCATGAAGTTGCTCAACTAAGAATTTGTATTGCATAGACTCGTGGGGAATCTCTAGGAGGGAGCCAATTGTGGCCATTGCATTAGCAACCTTGTTCTACAAGTGTGGTACCTATGTTATTTGCAAGTGGAGGAAGTGTTCTTTCAGTTTGTCAACCATCTGCTTATATGGCATCAATTTGTCATCTTTTGTTTGATACTTATCCAAGACTTATTTGATGATGAGTCGGGAGTCGCCAAAGACATGTATATCTATGATGTTCCATTCTATGGCCATGTGGAATCTTACAATTAGTGCCTTATATTCTGCAATGTTTTTTGTGTAGGTAAATCCCAATTTGAATGACATAGGGATGTAGTCACCTTGAGGTGTGATGAAAAGTATTCCTTCCCCTACACCATGAGCTATGTAGGACCCATCAAAGTAGAGTTTCCAAGTTGGTTGTTATTCTATCATGTACAAATGCTCATCTAGAAATTCTATGATCAAAGGATATGCATCTACCAATGGCACCTCTGCTAGCTTATCAACGATGACTTGCCCTTTAATGGATTTTCTGTTGACATATTGAATATCAAACTCGCTGAGAAACATAACCCATTTTTCCATTCAACCTGTGAGCATAGTCTTGGAGAGTAGATAATTGAGAGGATCCACCTTTGAAATGAGCTTGGTTGTATGACTAAGCATATAGTGGTGAATTTTTTGATAGGCAAAGACCACTGCCAGACATGCTTTTTCCATAGGTGAATAGTTGATCTCATAACCCACTAAGGTCTGACTAATGTAATAAATAGCTCTTTCTTTTCCTTCATCATCCAACTGAGCGAGGAGTGCCCCTAGTGCTATTGTAGTAGAAAAATAATACGAGATGAGTGGTCAGCCAAGTATAGGTGGTACCAAGATGGGTGGATTAGCCAAGTATTCTTTGATTTTTTTGAAACTCTTCTAACACTGAGGATCCCACTTGAACATGTTATCTTTTTGTAGGATATGAGTGAATGGTTGGCACTTGTCTGCTAGTTGAGAGATAAAATGGTGCACAGATTGTAGCTTTCCTTAGAGGCTGCATAGTTGTCAGAGCTTTTTTGGTGGAGGCATCTCTATGATAGCTTGTACTTTCTTTGGATCTATTTCAATGCCTCATCTAGATATAATGAACCCCAAGAGTTTGCCTGATGTGACCCCAAAGACACATTTCTTAGGGTTGAGCATTAAGCAATAGTGTCCAATTCTATCAAAGATGCACTTTAAAACATTGAGGTGATCTTCTCTCTTAACTGATTTTGCCAAGATGTCATCCACATAGTCTTCAAGAATCTTGTTGATCATGTCATGAAAAATGACAGTCATGGCCCTTTGATAGGTTGCCCTAGCATTCTTAAAGCCAAAAGGCATCATGTTATAGAAAAAGGTGCCCTAGGGGGTTGTGAATGTTGTCTTATGCTGATCTTCTTCTGCAATGCAGATCTGATTATATCCAGAAAATTCATCCATGAGTGACAACATCTCATGTCCTGCTAAGAGATCCACAATCATGTCTATATTTGGTAAGGGGAAATCATCCTTAGGACATGCCTTATCGAGATCTCTGAAATATGTACATATCCTGGTTGATATATCAGGCTTAGAGATGGGCACCATGTTAGAAATCTAGTCAGAATAGTCAATGGGGTGGATATCTTGGCTTGGAGTAACTTTTCTAGCTCTTCTTTGACAAGTAGTGCCACTTTCAAGTGCATCTTTCTGAGATTTTTCTTGACAGGCTTAATGTTTGGGTCTATTGCAAGATGATGCACCACTAGGTTGGGGTCTAGTCCCTGCATGTGGGAGTAACACCAAGTGAACTTGTTTATGGATTCCTTCAAGAGGGTGAAAAAATCTCGTTCTTCTTCTTCTTCAGTCAGAGATGCTGCTATGTATGTGATGGTGGGATTCTCTTTGGTACCTAGGTTGATAGGTTTTTCTTCTTTGATGAGAATCAATGACTGTTTAGGCTTGTAATCACATGTCAGAGGAAGAGGAGAATATTCATCCTCTAGTGCCTCAGAGAATTTTTCACCAGGGGATACACCATTTGTTTTTATTTTACGATCAGATAGCGCCCCAGAGGGGTTTTCTCTAGGAGATCAATTTTTCTGTTTTGTATTTTTATTTTCTATTTCATTTTTGTGGCTGAAGTTCTCCTCTTGCCCAAAGTATGCCTTTGGGTCCAATTTGTAGATATATGCTAAGTCTTTCCCCCATTCACTATTTTTCTCAATTGCTCCCATAAATCTTAGGAGCGCATCCTCACTTTGGAACTCGTCAATGTGCACGACACTTGGTTGGTCCTAGTGTATGAGTTCAGGATGGTGGAGGGGAAGGTCAATGAAGAGAATGGAAAGTTGGTGTAGGAGAGAATTTCCTAGGAAGGTTTCATCATCAAAAACATCGTCATAGGCTCTCACAAATTTCTCTTTTGGGATATCTTCGATGTCATCGATTTCACCCAAGGACAGACAAGTGGCAAAGATGTTTTCTTTGGTGCCCCCATTCACGTTAGAGCCCATGCCAAGGCCCAGGTGCTTTTCTAGTTTGTTAGGTATAATAGGATCTTTCATACCTTGCTCGTCATAACCAAGGCCACCTCCTTGGTAGTTCCATTTTTCTGTCACCAGTTTGTGAGTTGCGGGGTACTTGTCTTTGAAGTAATTGAGGTGACTTATGTCCTTGGGTGGTGGATCTTTATAGAGCCATTGGTTGATGTTTGGTGTTATTTCCTAGCCAGTCAAGGTACCTTTTGAGATAAAAGTGGTAGAACCTAATTGTAGCACCTTGGTCATTTCTGGTTCTGTCTTGCTTAGATTAGGTCAGCGACCTTGAGTGTGCGGATCAATTGGCAATGCTCCAACTGTGAAGGCATCAGATAAACTATACTCACCACAATCTTTGTTGTTGATCTTGACCATGGATAAGGTGAAAGAGAGGATTGTTTCTGGGTCTGAATGGGTTTGAGATGAACTGATGATAGAGGTGCCAATATTGATACTAGGACAGTGATTGGAATGTGGAAAGGATGTTTCCAATGCATTGTAGTATGCGAAGGGCTTGGGGTCTGTGTGGATGGTGACCTCAGTGCTGTTATATGGGAATTTGATGTACTGATGGTAGGTGGACGGGATGGCTTGCATAGAATGAATCCATGGGCATCCAAGGAGGATGTTAAAGGGAAGGTCAAGATCAACAACATGACATAATGTATCCTCGGTAACCCGGCCCACTTGAATGGGAAATGATATGGTGCCTTCAAAAGTACGCTCTAGATTTGTCATATGCCTTTATTGTGATGACATCATTTTTTATATTAGCTTCAGTGCAACCCTACTATTTTATGAATATTATAGTACATAGGTTTAGGCTTGAACCATTATCTATCATGACCCATTTGAGGGCAAAATCTTTAACCATGACAACAATACAGAGTGGGAGATTATGATCGGGTTCTTCAAAGGGTACATCTATTGTTTTAAAAGAGACTCCACAAGATGCAAACATGTGTCTGACAAGATTCTGGAATTCAGTGAGGTTGATGTTGTCGGGAACATGAGATTCTTGCAAGCCTTTATTGAGGATCTCTTGATAAGTGGGTGAAGTGTGGAGGAGATCTAGGATGGAAATTTGGGCTAGAGTATTCCCTAGGTGTTCCAAAATGTTGTATTGGGTCCTAACAGATGGGGCGGGACCAACACCTGTAACTATTATTTTGCCTGTATGAGTGGTGATTGTGCATTGGTTATCAGCACCCTTGACATGGATGACATTGACAGAGGACTGGTTTTGGGATATGCATCCGATGAGATTATCGTAGTTGATATATGCATTGGTATAACCTTTTCTATCAACATTTTCTACTTTTTAACCCTTCCCCTGATCAGAGGACTGAGTAGGATTTCCTAGGCCTGTACCTGAAGTGTGTTTAGGGAATGCATTTTGATAAATTTTAAGGCCCACATTTGGTGATGATTGGGAAAGAGAGTCCACTTTGATCTAATTGCGGTCAATGAGATCCTGAATATAGTGTTTTAGTTCATGCATTTGTGGGTGGTGTGTCCCTTAACATGGTGGTATTCATAGTACTTGTTGTCTTTATACCAAGCTTGCTTAGGAGTTGAGTCATCAAATGGCTATGTTTTGGGATACATGACTTGGTTAGCTTAGACCAGCTTGTAGAAGATGGCATCTATGGGTTCACCAAAAGGGGTAAATTTGCATTGTGGCACATTCAAAGCCTGAGGTCTTTCTTGTCCATGCGAGACTGATATAGCATTTGTCTGATTCATAGGACCTTGATAGTTGTGTTGATATGATGTCCCCGGAGGGGATAGATAGTCGTGCCTTGAGGGTGCATGTTTTGTTGGTAAGTTAGTTGGGAATACATGGGATTGGGCTATTGATACATGGGAGGAGGTTGAGGGTACATTGGTGGTGCTTACTGATAAGTCTGGGTAGGAGTATTAGGAATGGCTACCACAACTTGAACATGTTTGGTGTCAGCGGCTCCATCCGTTACTGTGTTTTTTTTCTTGTTCCGGTATCATGATCGATCATTGTTATGTTTGTCAGGATGGGATTCTTTGTAGTGCTTGATGGCACCCTCTTCTACAAGACCTCATTCAAAATGCATACCTTTTATTCAGATGTCATGATAATTTTGTATATAGTTCATGCGCATGTGATAGGAAAGCTTAGGATGGAGGTTGTTAATGAAGATTTTAATAAGATTTTTCTCTGGGGGTTGGTAAGACAGCCTTGTAGTAAACCCTTGCCAGCGCTGAAGATAATCAGCCAGGCTCTCTCCTCCCTTTTGTTTGGAATTGCATAGTTCAAGGAGTGAGAGTTCATTTTCGACATTATGTGCGTATTGGGCCACAAACTTTTTAGATAATTCAGTGAAAGTAGAGACTATGCCGTAAGGGATTTTGTAGAACCACTGAAGAGAAGTTCCTCCTAATCTTTTGGGAAATAGTCTCAAGAGGAAATTATCACTATAAGCCACTTCTTGGTAGGCCATGTAGAATTCTTTCACGTCACTCATAGGATCTCCCTTCCCCTGATATTTATCAAATTTTGGGGTCTCAAAGTGCTTGAGGAAGGGTATAGCAGTGATGGATCGATCAAATAGATAAGGACATCATCAAACTTGAATATCTTAGCCTTTGTCCCAGCTTTTAGCTCCTTGAGAGCATAATTCATTTCCTCGCATTCATGATTGATTTGTGGGGGGATTGTTAATCATGATTGCATGGTTTTCATGAACTTGATATGGATTGAATGGAAAATATGGAGGATTCTGTAGGGTATATTGTAGTGTTTGATATGATGGTTTCTAGTCAATGTATATGGGTTGTTGTGGTGGAAGCTATGGTTGAGAGGAATACTACGGTGGAGGAGGTGTCGGTGCTTGATAAGATTGTTGCAACTGCTGAAAATATGCTTGTATTTGTTGCGGCATTGGAGAAGTGGGATGAGCTTGTTGCACACCTGTATAGGGTGGAGGATAGGTGTTTTGCGGTAGAATACCCCCAGTGGGAACACAAAATTTCTATGGAGGTGGAATGGTTTGTGATGCAGTGGAAGATGGCATGGCTAGGTAGTTGGCAGAATGAGTTTGTTGTTGCTGCATGGGTTGGATGAAAGGATTAGAAAATTGTTGCAGTGGTTGTGCCCTGAGGAGATTTTCCCCCTATGTTTGTGGTTGCGGCTACTATGTAGTTTGGATGGTGGGTTGTGCAGCTGCGAAGGGGTCGATTTGTTGTTGTTGTGCTTGGGATGTGAATGGGTTGGTGATTTGTTGTTGTGGTTTTTGTTGTTGGGATGGTTGTTGTATGGATTGTTGTTTCTAAATTGGTTGTTGTTGTTAGATAGGTTGTTCGTGCTATTGGATAGGTTGTTATTGTTGTTATTGGATAGGTTGTTTTGGGAAAGGTTGCTATTGTTGGATAGGTTGGATGGGAATTTAGGGTATGACAAAGGGATTTGTGGATGGTTGTGGTATGGGGGATTTGGGTTGAACAACATTTGAGGTAGAATTGTTTGCATTCATTGTGATTGCATTACTGGTGGAGCGGGAAAAGTGGACCCTTGCAGAAATAAGGGTTGGTTATAGGCATTGGTAGGTGGCATTCCTGTGGTGAAGAAAGGAAAAATAGGCATGGAGACTTGGGTGCTTTGATGGTGTCAATTGGTTGTTGCACTTTGAACAGACCGAGTAAGGATGGGTGGAATGGTGCTTTGTTGGTGCTAACTGGTGGTGGTGGAAAGTTTGCAATGAATATTGGGATTTCTTGTAAAAGAGGAGCAACTATGGCTTGTGGAGGTTCCTGCATAGTGATAGGGGGTATTGTTTGTGCTGCTAATGTGGCATCAGGAGGCGGGGCTCCTGAGGTAGATGATAGTGTTGTGTGCATGATGGAGGGTGGAACGGAGGGATGAACTACTTGAGCGATAAGAGTTCCCACTTGTAGGGCTCGTTGAAGTGGATCAAAACTTTGTTTCTAGTGGGATGAGGACATTCCCTTGGAAGTGCCATAGGTCATGTGACAAGTGTGGGTATAATCCAAGGTGGGAGTTGAAGTCCTTGTCATTGAATGTCCAAGAGTACCTAATTGCTTTTGCGTCCACTCATGGCATATACCATGTGGACATGCGCTGGATGGTTGATAAATGTTTCCATGGTACTCAGGGTGGGAGTCTCATTAGTGTCTACCTAGATATGTTCAATTTGATCATTGGGATGAGGTGCATAAGTAACCATGGCATTGGTGTTGTCAGTCACAGGATTAGAGGAGCTAGTGGCAACATTAGGATCCATGTTCTTCCTCTTATTAGTGGCTCGTGTGATAGGTGGCATGAAATTACTATCCTAAAGGAATATGAGATGCAAGATGTGATGCAAAAGATGCACGTAGGAAGCTAAGGGTGATGATAATAGGATTAGGATGTATTTAGAATGATGAACATGCTCCTATGGGTTAAGGATGACTTTGGTGCATGCACAGATCAAGGGTTGTTTTTTCCTAATGTAAGATCAAGTAGATATGATTTTCTACCTAAGGTAGACTTGTGGTCTTTAGCATACAAGATTCTTTGTTAATATGAACCAACCTTTTGATCAAGGTGATGAGGTTGCCAAAGACAAAGGGGATTATCCTAAATAATGCTTAGTTTAAGGACATTCAAGGATGGGGTTTGATTAAGATGTAGGTTTTTAGCAACTCAAAAGGGGATGCAAAACCAAGTGAGGGATGTGATCAAGGATGCTTTGGATGATGATTAGGATGATTCTAGGCTGATTAGGATTGATTTGATTAATGAAAGATCATGCTAGGATGAGTGTGTGATGTGTTTCTAAAGATGACAACCTAAGGGAGGTCCTAAAATGCAAGCTAAGTGAGCTTAAGAAGAGGAGGAACTTTCATTTTTCATGGTAAACCGACTAGTCATATTACTCAAATCCAACAAAAATAGAGTTTAGATGATATTTTTGCATGAAATGGGTAACCTTGTTATTGTAGATCACTTTGTCGAATTCTTCCCATTTATGAATCTCTTGTTTGATGGAATCAGTGATGTGTGTTTTTGTTCTCTTTGCACAGGAGGTAATAGATTTTTTACCTTCTTATGCTTCTTGGAATCGGTCATGTCCTATAAATAGATATGATTTTGGATGAATAGTTGGAGGTTTTTAGGACATATCTCATAAAAGACCAAATTTAGAAAATTAGAGGCCAAGGTAATCTTTGCAAAGGGACGTCGTTTTGATGATTTGGAAAAAGTTTGATCTCATTCTTATTTTCAATAGGTGTGTTCCATGGAAAGAACCAATTTCAACATAATCAAACCAGAAAAGAACAAGCATAGGTCTAAAAACAATCTAACAAGGGACAAAGCAACCTTGATGGATACAAGCATGTGACAAATTTGAAATTTGTGTATTTCGTTTGTGTTTTGGATTTGTCAAGGTTCTTCAAGCACTTCAAGCACAAAATCTACCTAAGGAATTGGCTTCAATGAAATATTATAGACCCATTGTTTGGTAGTCTGTCAACTCACACAATAGTGTCACCCTCAAAAGGGAACACATGTTTTTCCCTTTTTCCAAGTATTGTTGCCATGCTACAAAGATCTCTTTCGCAACACAATACCTTGGGACACATATGATGGGGATCTTGGGGGGAGATTCTTCCCTCGCCTTGCACTATAATAAGTCACCATTTGGAGGTGAATCAGATAGCTTCTATGCCTAGAGTGTTTAGTAAGTGTCTCCGTTAGATTGTATCCTCTATGTTCGCGCAAGCATGATTCAGGCGTATAGCCCTATAGAGCGTCTTGACAAAAGTGGTAACGTAAACATGATTGAGACCATGAGGCCGCACTCAAGTTAGACAAGAGCCAAGTATAAGCTCAAATTCCAATCGAATCCTGAGGCTTTAACCCTAAAGAGTAAATTTGATTAACGTGAGTAGAGTGGTGTGGCTTACACCTTGTTCTCATGTGGGTTCATTCCTGGGAGATTTTTTCCTTGACCAACAAGACCATCTAAAGGATTAATTTAAAAAGCATGGATTGGTGATGAGAGGGGTCTTTATTTTTTATTTTCCACAAGGGGAAAAGAGAATACTCTCCTACCTAATGTCATTTTCTCCCAGACACGCAAGACAAGCTTTTGTTCTTTCCCAAAATATTCAATTGTTTAACACAAAGTAAGTGTGTATAGGTTTTTTATCTTCCCAAAAGGGAAGAGAGCATAATCCCCTAACACTCACTTAGGATTAGAAAAAGAATCTAACTAATTAGTCTATGTGAATAAAAAAGATTAACACAAACATGATTATTTGGTCAATTTTGATGTGAGGCAACCTACAAGACAAACATGAGTAGTTTTGAATTCACATCTTTGACAAGCGGTGCTACAAGACAACTAATTAGTAGTTTTAAAATTAGCCTTTGACAAGTGTTGAAACACATAAAACCACTTAACAATTGTTAGCAAATGATAAAAACCAATTTGATAGAGCGCAAACGCCAATTCAGGGGGTAGACGTTGATTCTTGTTTTAGCCTAAAAATGACAAAATGTAGAAAACAAGCCAGAAACACAGAAAATGAAGAAATGACTATACTAGTCAGAGACACCAATTTGTGAGACGTAGATGCCAGTTAGGAGAAAACACCACTTTGTGAATCATAGATGGTGGTTTATGAACTCGCGTTTACGCAAATGCCATTGTAACTGTAAGTTCACAAAAACACAACAAAACAACAAACAAAGTTACTTTTTCCTTCTTTTTAGTCTTTAATCTGATCAAATTTAGCCATTTTAGATTATCCATACAATTAAGAGCTAGTGTTCTTTAATATCTTATCAAGATTTGTTCCCTTGGTAAAATTTCAACATTATAACTGCTTGTTAGTTTGATCTCTGCTAAAAAATAGAGAGATAGAATATTAAAAAGCAGTGGGAAAACCAAAAATCTTGAGAAAGCAATAGCTAATGTTTTGGAAAAATCTCAAAATTAACAACACCAGGCAGAGACACCAGTTTAGGGTGTAGATGCTGGTTGTGTGTAGACGTTGAACGATAGTTTAGTGAGAACTGACATTTGCGTAGATGCCTCTACGTTAAACACAAACGCTTATCTGCGTGCTGGGTGAAATTTGAAGAAAGTAAGACAAGAAATTAGAAAGTTTTAGGGACGTGGGTCACTCCAGGCATGCCAGAATGCGTACGGTGAAATATTCTATATGTTGGGAGAAAGATAAAACATACAATATTAGTGGGTTAGCACATATAATTGATTCAAAAGCATATGAAAGAGCAAGCAGGAAACAAAGAACTCAACATAACATTGGATTTAACTAAAACAAGTAAGCACCCTATTTAACTTGTTTGATTTGTTATTTTTGATGAATTGTAGGTGTGGTCTCTCAAACACACTAAATACAACGGATCCCCAAATGGAATTCAAGCATGGAAACAAATGAAGCAATTCAAGAGCTAGTATGAGGAACTAGTCTCAAATTCTTCAAATGATGATCTAAACTAGCTATGAAGATGATATGCATATAATAGATTGAAGCTAAGATTCATTCACCAAATTGAAGCCTAGAATGTGATATCTATGTGAATTAAGCATAAAAGACTAAGAGCATATGAAAACATTAAATCTAGAGCTATGTTAGCATAATAATAATGCAAATATGAGAGATAAAAAATGAAGAGGAGAAGGCCTCTATTTATAGAGTTTTGGGAGAGAGGAAGAGGCTTGGATGATGTGGCATCTATGTGGCATCCACATAAGAGCCACATAAGGGACACATAGGCTTGAGGGGATGGCTAATTTTGAGTCAAACTTGACATTAAATGTTGAGTGGCTCAACATTTCCAAGTGGGAGACAAAGTTGTAGGAAGAAATTAAGAGGGATGGGTGCCCATTTTGGAGAGAATTTCCCCATATGGCTGAGCATTCCATTAGCCTTAAAAAGGTTAGAAATCACCCATTAAGCATGATGAGAGGACAGTTAGGAGGGTAAATATACTTAAGAAATGAGGAGATGGGAGTAGGGTAGGAATAGGGTAGGCTTAGGGTAGGTCTCTAGGTTGGGTTAATAGGTTCCTAGCTAGAGTTTAGATTATAATTCAAATTAAATTTGAATAAATCATGGTTTAGAAGAATTAGGAATATGGAGGATTTAATAAATGTAAATTTATTAAAAAAGGAATTTTGTGAGACAAATGTATTTAAATGAAATACATTAGAATAGTATTTAAGCTATTAATAAATACTAGCAAATGAAACTATTTAATTGATTAAACTAAATAGTTAGGGGAATAAGAGGGAAAATAATATTATTAATAATATTAATATTTTTGGACGTCTATAGGTGTAATATGTTTGTCTTGGGTTATTTAATTGTTTGTTAGGCTGACATGTTGGTGGTTGTGTATAAAACTTATGTGTTGTATGGGTTGAGGTATTAGGAGTATGGAGAGTAGAAACCTAAGGGATGATAGATCTAAAAGGTAGCAGAATAGAATTATGATCTAAGAATGCTTTTTTATTTGGTGATAACTTGGAAGGCCTTATAGCTTGACATGTTTTAAGTAAATTTGATGTAATTTCTTGTTGAAGACAATAAAAACTATTGTGTTTGAATTCCTAGCATTGTGTTTCCTCCTTATTTTTGTTGTGTTGACTCGGGCTACAAGGTTGGACATCTCCTTTGGAGATTTATCCTTCCTTCACTCCATTAAGTGGTATCAGAGAAACTTTTTCAATCGCTGGAGTGTAGATTAGATTCCATGGTAGAGACATCCTAATTTGGTCTGTTATGGGAGGCAGAGTATGGATCTAACTCGCAATTGTAGAGGATTTCATTTAGAATTCTCTATATTGAAGATGCCTCTGAGAAGAGTTTGATGAGTCATCGATGAAATTTTTAGGGCTTTGCAAAGGCAAGTGTAATATTTACAAGATCATTTGTGAAGAAGAACTACATCACTGGTTGGTTAAGATGGTGATGAAGAGTTTGAGGAAGAATAACACTTTGAAGAAGTTGTAGAAGAAGCCAAAGATCGAGATGAGGCCATATTTTTGAAAGCTAAGAACTGGAAAAGACCTAAAGTTCAATTTTCTACATTTGATGGTAGCCTTAGACCAAAGGAATTGATTTATTAGATTAATGATATGGAGGAATACTTCAAGTATGAGGAGGTGGAAGATCCTGATCGGGTTCAATTTACAAAAAAAGCTAAAAGTTCATGCAAGTATATGGTGGAGAGAAGTTCAATTGGAAATAAATAAGAAGGGAAATGAAAATATTTCTAAGTGGGATCATATGGTTGAAAAAATTGAAGATAGAATGTATTCCATTGGATTATGAATTGGAAATGTTCAAGAAGATGCAAGGCAAGAAAAAGACTAACAAATCGGTAGAGGAGTATACTAAAGAATTCTATAGGATCATGATTAGGAATGGTCATTCTGAGGTTGATAAGGAATAGGTTTCTAGGTATATCTATGGCCTGAGAACTAGTATTCAAGAGAAGTTACTTGGGGTTTGAATGAAAACAATAGGAGATGCTTATAAGATTGTATTGAGGTTTAGGGAGAATCTAAACAAGAGGTTTGAAGGTAGACAAAATAACAAAAGCTGAGGTGGTAAGACCAATGAATCTATTGCTAGGGGTAATTTGGTGGATAAAAGAATAATAATGAAGGATCTAGCAGTAGTCGAACCACTAAGGATTACAATGGTGGAAAAAGAGAAAGAGGGAGATGAATTTATGGGAACTTGTTTTCAGTGTGGTGAGAAAGGTCATGGGGATGTTCAGTGTCATAAAAAGAGGGTTGGACATTTGGATAAAGGGGTTACATTTCCTTCGGAGGAAATTAAAATGAATTATGATAAAGAAGTTGAAGTTCTTATCAATAGAATATTTTTTGCATGTATTAATTAACTGGTGCAAAAAATAAATTTATTCAGAACTAGATGTAAGTGTAAGGAAAATGTATGTAATATTATGATTGATGGTGGTAGCTCTAATAACTTTGTTTCAGAAGAAATGGTTAGTAAATTGAAGTTGGAGAGGAGGAAACACCCTACTCCTTATCATATTATTTGGTTACAAGATGTATCTAAGGCTAGGATTGAAGATCAATGCCTAGTTAGTTTTAAGATTGGGGCTTATTATGATGATATATTATGTGATGTGTTGCCTATGGATGCTTGTTATCTATTTCTTGGGAGACCTTGGAATTTTGATAGGCATGTTGTGTTTGATGGTCATGCTAATACCTAAGTGGTAAGGAAGGGAGGATTTGAGCATAAACTAATACCTTTGCAGGAAAAAGGAGTTGGAAGATGTGGAGTTGTCAGATGTTGTTTGATTGATAGTAGAAGATAGGATAATATAAGAGTTGAAGAACCTATTCCTATGAGTGGAAAAAAAGAAGATTTGAAAGTGAGAGTTAAGGAGTGAAAAATCTTTGAGGAACTTGCATAGATTAAAAGGAAGATGAAATTTTGGCTAAGATGGTGCAATAGATGCTAAAACTTGTAAGTGTTGGATATAAATTTAAAGATGGTGTTGAATTGAAGAAGAATCTCATCCGTCGGTCTGGTGATGATGTGGCTCAAAGAAGTATTAATGGTAAGAAAAGGAATCTGAAGGATTTTAGTAGAGGGAAGAAATAATATAGTATAGTTTAGCTCCTATCAGTTGCAAATAGGAAATCTGAGAAGAGTGAAGGACATGTGAACTTGAAGAATCAGAAAGTGGACAGAGGAAAGATAGTTATGGTTGTAGGACAAGAGGATGAGTGGATCAGAAATAAGTATTGGATATATGCTTTGAACCCCATCAAATGTTCATGATTTCCTCTCATGTAATATCTTTTTCACCTGGGGTGTCTAACGTAGGATAAGCCTAGGGTAGTTGGAAATCTGGCATCATCCTAAAACATTCTTAATGGTGTGTATTTCTTACCAGTTTTGTGTTTTTTTTCTGTTCCTGGTCACCGGTTGGGTGATTACTATCTCGGTGGAGTTATTGGGATATTCAATGGGTGCGGTTGTGATATGGTGTTGTTGGGCTCATTGGGAGGCTTTTCCTATTATCACAATTCATTTGGAGTTACCATGCTTGAGTTATGAAGGATTCTTTAATGAGGTCTAAGAGGAAGTTTCTATATGTAGGCAGTTTTCTAAGATTCCACGATTGGTCGAACCATGGAGATGTTTGGCAGGAGTGATGAAAAGAGTTTTTTCAATGTTGTTCATGGAGTTAAATTATTTGATCGTGCTTCTTGAGGTGGTATGGTTTGTGAGAACCTATTGATTCTTTTTCAGTTTTCTATTGTTCTTCATGGCACCAGTTTAGTTGGGTTACTAGTTGATTGTTGGAGCTTGTGATCGGTGTTTCTGATTATTGGAGTTAGATGGCATGATTTCCTTAAAGGATATATATGTAGATGACTTAATTTTTGGATAGGTCCTTGTGAAATAATTAAATGTGGTATTTATTGGGGATTTAGGCTGACTTTGTCTACTACTTTTATCTTGGGTTATGTAATTGTTTGTTAGGATGACTTGTTGGTGGCTGTGTATAAAAGTAATGTGTTATAGGGGTTGAGTCATTAGGAGGGGGAGAGTAGCATCCAGATGGATGATAGAGATGAAAGGTAGAAGATCATAATTATGATCTGAGAGTGATTTTGTATTTTTCCATAACTATGAAGGCCTTACAGCGCGACATGTTTGAAGTAAATTTGATGTAATTTCTTGCTCAAGACAATAAAAAACATTGTGTTTGAATTTGTAGCACTGTGTTTCTTTTTTATTTCCGTTGTGTTGACTCAAGCTACAAGGTTGGACATCTCCTTTGGGTATTTCTCCTTCCTTGAATGCATCAATTATAAAGGGGAATGTACATGCACTTAGACACACTTCCTAGAGCTCACTTCTCAAATACAAAAGGGCTTCAACTCAAAAGAAAGATCACTACCTTACAACAATCTTTGATTACAATTCGTAATAGACAACAATCCATATCTCAAAAATTGATAGATAGCATCCCTGAGATTCCAATATATTTCTAAATGAAGCACATAAAATCTCTACCTCAATTGAATATTCCACTCATACTTCTTTGCATTAACTCTTCCATCCCATTCATACACCTCGCATTCACAAATGATTACATATTTAATATTTTACATAAAATTTATTTCAACTAGGTTTGATAGGGACCTAATTACAAAATATTAATTTGTTACAACTCAACACATAATGTGATCCATTGAATGTTGGGTAAGACATAACAATGATAAATAACAACATCCTTGAACATGATCCAGATCCATAGATCACACCACGATCCTTTGCAACATGATACATCATCAAGTCGACCAAGAACAATAAGAAAAAGAATGTGACATAAAAATTACCAAATTTGATCATATAACCCAATGCGGTCTAGAAACACAAATAGGGCATGATCTAGAAACATCAACAAGAAACATGAAATTCCACGGCAGCAACAAGGACAACTTTGTCTCATAATTCATAAGTGTCTTTGCACTTCTCATCAAGAACACTAAACAACAACCTCTATCATATAAGAAAGATAACTTTCCAACATCCAGATCATGAACTAATCAAGTTAAGGAGACACATTCATGTCCTAAAATCACCACTAGGTTAGCGAAAAAGAATACTGCATAACCATTCCACACCGATTCAATAAAGACAATAGTGTCTCTTCCTGAACAACCAAAATACTAGTCTCTAATAAATCCTACATAGATCACTCAAATCATCATGCAAAAATTTGTAAGTTGATATAGATCGGCTGTAGACATCAATGAACCCATTTGTACCTTTGTAACATCTCATATTCAATAAAATACTTGTACCAAATTAATCTTCTCACTGAACATCTTAGGAACACATAGGAATATATAGTAGGAATATGTTGACATCAATGACAAAACATCAATGTACACACATATATGCACAATATCCAACAATCTCCCAACAAGTATGTCCATCAACTGTTATTTCTTCATTATCAATCAAGCGATGTATCACATTTTTAAATATTTTAAAGTCATTAATCTTGTGTCCCTTACTCCTATGATATTTACAATAATCAAAATCTTTCCACCAAGATGGTTTTACCCTAGGTTCATAATCTCTCACTTCAGGAAGTACAATGAGTTTCTTGGTGATTAACTTCCTTAAAAAAGATTGAAGTGATTCTCCCAAGGGTGTAAATATCCTTCTTTTTTGCACATAAGGTGGTTTTGATGTTGATTGATTATTGTTTTGATTGTTAGATTGAGGAGCATTGGTCTTACTTTCCAGATTCAAGATAGGTTGTGCCACTATGACATTTCAATTATAAAAAATTCTATTGTTGACAAAAAAATTGTATTTGTTCCAAAATTTGGATTTGTCATTATCATTTCCATTGTTGTTATTATTGAAATTATTGGAACCAACGGGACCAACACTATTTTGGTAAAAAGTTTTAACTCTCCTTTTCAAACCATGGCTTCCTCAATCTTAAATCCATTCTCAAAAAATTTATGGAATTTTGGTGGAAATTGGAGTTGTAAATGATAACTCATTTTTGTAGTGAGGTTATACACAAAAATATCCATTTTCTCTTGTTTAGGTATAGTTCTTAGATATTTGGAAAACATTTGCCTCCACCTTTGCAAAAAAGTGAGAAATCATTCTCTATTATTTTGATGTGAATTGCGAAGATCAAGAATTGTAACCTAATGTTTATTGTTGTAATAGTAATGTGTTATGAATCTATCCACTATCTCACTAAAAGATTCAATGCCAAGAGGTGGTTTTGAGAACCATTCCATTGATTGATAAGTGTCATTGTGAGCTACTATAATACAGGTGGCACAAAATTCTCTTACATGGTCTTATGGATCCATATTTCCCTTATATTTGTCAAATCTAGGTACCTCAAAGTGAGGGGGAATGGGAACCATTGATAAATTCTTGTCAAATGGATATGGAAAAATATCATCCAAGGAATACCTTTTGGTTGTAGATCCTATTTGAATATAATAAATATGTTGTGTCAAGGATTCAAAAGGCATTCTTACATATTTCTTGCCTTGTGATTTAGATTGTTCTTCTATTGTAGGAGATTCTTTCAAGGTGGAAACATCAAAATTAGATGGAAATTTAGCTTCTTATTTTGGAAGCATTAATAGGTATTTCACTTTTCTAATTTCCAATATTATCTCTATAAACTTATGACACCTTGGATCTTGTAGAGATTCTTAGATTTCCTCATCGTTGGTTCATTGTCATTGTTGTTTATGGATGAGCCCCACATTGAGAACTTAGAAAATGGATTCTCATTTTCACTATTCCCTTCCATGATTGTTTATGATTCCTGTTCCTTTTTTTGGATCTAGTTTGAACCATAAAATGTATGAAACAAAATGAACGTAAGTTGGATGAATACGTTGATATGTAAAGAAATAGGTGTAAGGCCAGAAAAGGGGTTAGAAGCATATCTAGGTAACCACAAACCCTAAACAATATGCTACCCTAACTAATCTAAGATTAAAACCATTTGAAACAAGAGTTGAAATATTTGCAAGATAACACAAGCAAACTCCCTTCAAGTGTAGTTCTAATGGCCTCCTTTCTTTTCCATAGAGGTTGATATGTTTCTCTTTGACAAACACCAATTGCTCAAAGAACTTTGAAAGCTTGGATTGATAATGAGAATTACTAGGAGATGAGTGATCTTGAGGTTTTCTCAAAATATCATGGTTAACCTTTAATGAGAGGAATGCATCCCATTTTATAGAAAATGAGAGACATTTAGGTGAGATTGCACAAAATCAAGGCACCAACCAAGATTTTGGTTGGTAGGATGTTTGGAAGCATGAAATGGGGGAGAGATATTGAGGAGATATTGAAAATATTTGTGAAGCACCTTAATAGGGATGAGAATCCTCAATTAAGGGATATGATATTTAGGCGAGATTATGAATCTTTAATCAAATCCATAATTCAATATTCTCAAATATTCCTCAAAATCAAATTAGATTTATGAAATTATAAAATCTCATAAATTTAAATTAGCTAATTAATTAACAAAAGTTAATTAATTATTGGAGACTTAGAGAAATGGGGAATAAATAAAGTTTGTTTATTTATTCAATTAGGACTTAGGATAAATTATGGGTTATTCATCTAAAGTGGGAAATTAGTAGATTATTGGTCGAATTGAAGGTGTTGATGTTGAATTGAAATAATTTTGATAATATTGATAAGGATTAGGGTTAATTCTGAGGGTTTTAGAATAGTTTAGGAAATCACGAGGCATCAATGAACTTTGATAATGCGCCCGGATAATGATGATTGGAAATGATTGAAAAGCACCAATGAACTTTGATGGCATCACAAGATTGCAATGAGGAAACATCAATGATCTTTGACAATGTTCCTGAAATGATAATCAAAACTAGTATTGACAATAATGAACAACACTATTGAATTGAAATTGATAGATTGATAGTGATAACACCAGTGATATTTGACAGTGTTATCAAATGGTTGATTGAAAGGATACGAAGATCGATGATCTTGGACAATGCTCCTAAAATGATAAGATTGATTGAATTGAATTAGGGTTTGATCGATTGGTCTGAAATTGGGTTGATTAGGCATCGATGATATTGGACAATGCCCCAGAATGGTCAGAAATGAGTCCAGACAATTTTGCAAGTGATTAGGAATGGAATAGGATAGATTTGAATTGATTTAGGAAGGTTTGGAATGGTTTAGGATGAAATAGAATTGGTTTAGAAAGGTTTGGAATGGTTTAGGATCGAATAGGATCGGTTTAGGAAGGTTTTGAAATGATTTGGGAAATGATCGATTTGATAGAGAAAGTAGAATGGTTAGTAAATAATTGAACAATTTTGCAATATTCAATCATTGATGAAAGACACAATGTCACTATACAATAAAGATCATATGCATGACATAGAGGAATAATTAGGTCACAAAACAATGTTTTTATTATAATGTGAAAAATGTTAAAACACGTAGACCAGCAGGCTCGAACCATTTTTAGGTGCCTACATTTTGCCCCTCTTTGATACAATGTGATTATGAGCATTGTGTCAAAGAATCCTGAAGAAAATAGCATTAAACCATGCCCAAGTGATAATGTGATACATAGGTTCCCCCTTGAGAAATCATCTAAAAAATGCAAGTGATAGGTCAATTAGTCAACAATGCCCAGACAGATTCATAGCAATGATCGGATAAAAAATTGGAGGTCAAACGCAAAATATATGAAGTTCAGAGTGTCAAAAGCATCACGACCAATACAAAACACAAGGGTTGCATGTCCATCTAGGCAACCAAGAGGCTATAAAATGGCTTGGAAGGGGTTTTGGAGCTCATTTTCCCTCTCTCATTTGGAAGAATTGAGCTTTGGAGCAAGGAAGATGGATCGAGTTCCAATGGAGAATCAACATGGGGAACGAGTTCATAGCTACCAATGGTCAGCTGAAGCGGGACCTGAGGTGAGTACATCGAACCTCTTAGTGGTTTCTTTCTTTGCATGCTTTCCTAGGCTATTTAGAGGGTCAAACAGGGGTCAAATAGGGTTGGCAGGGGTTGGCATGTGCCACCTATGTAGGTCACATGCCCACCTATGTAGGCAGCACAGGTGGGAGACCATTCTACATAGGTGGTAAGATAACCTTTGTAGGTGGTCAGATAGGCCTCAAAATAGGGTCTGGGGGTTCCTAAACCACCCTAACCTTCCCTAAATTGGTCAAAACCCTAGGACAAGGTAGAAATTAGGTCAAACTAGGTCAAAATAGGTCCTAGGTCAGTCAACAAGAAATAGAAAGTATAGAAAGTTGACTAAATTCGCATGGTGACCACAGGAGGAGTTTCCAGTTCCACAGACACGAGAGAGAAGACTGGCATGTTTGGAGATATGCCACAGGTTGAGTGGACACAAGAGGTAGATCCTTGCCTCGCTAGGATTGTACTATATCATGTACATGCCTGAGATTAGGGCAAACTGGGGGTTGATCACAGTGTTATCTGAGTGATGGCACTCAGAGACCAGTTCCTTCCACTTGTCGATGGGGGAGGTGACAGTGACACTAGCGGATGTATGGCACATCCTCAAGATTTTGATTCATGGTGAGTTGGCCAAGTATGACCCCATTACAAGGAGGTTAGCATTGCATTGATTGTTTGAGAGCAATGATGAGGATCTGGACATCCGGGATTATGAGATGCGATGGGAGACTGTGGCTAGGCAACACAATAGTTTGATTGCAGTTATCTGTGGAGTCATTGCATGTCTCTTCGTACCAGATAGATGATGGGCGGGGGTTTGGGGTGGGAGAAGGGAGGATGGGTGACAGTGGAGGTTGTTGGGGATGGGTGGCGGATGGTGCTGTGGGATTTTAATCCCACATGCACGGGGCAGGTAGTGGTTTGGCATTTTAAATAAGAGAAAGCACAAAGTGTGATATGAAGTGAGAGGGAAGGGGATCGGTGGGGTGGTGTGGGGTAGAATGACAATAAAATATTAATGTGCGATTTAAACCCGAAACACTCAGATTGAAATTTAAACATAAATTTTTTTAGTAAAATTCACAATTTCCCCTCGATATGCGTGCAGGTCTCGGCCCGCGTGTAGATTGTCTCGATTTGCTTGCAGATGGCTGTACGGCCTCTATTTCTAAATTTTTTTTGTGACAGATTCAATTTTTCCCGGATATAGACGTGTTTATAGTCATTTTTAACCGAAACGACATTCTGGACACAACCGTGGAGTCCAATTTGACTCAAAATGGATAGATAACAAAATTAACAATAGAATTCAAAAATGAGGCCTAAAATTGATTTTTAGCCCCACGGTGGGCGCCAAAAATGTGCATGCTAAATGTGGGCCTCTGATTTAGTAGAACACTTCAACATGGTCATTGTTCTTTAGCTGCATAAAGGAATGAATATCGATTCATTCACCCTGCATGTCTGGAAGAGTCAACCTGTTGCCTTCTAGAAGGCAGGAGTATGAGCTTGCTCTCAGGTCATTGCAAGCTCAGTGACTACACCGAGGACCTAAATGAAGGATTTAAATCTATGAAAAATGATCTAATATGATATGCATATGCAGTTAATCAAAAGCTAATTAAGATCTAGTTTTAAAGCACCAATTGAAGTGTGATGGATTAATTTTAGTACACCAAATGGAAATGTTCTCTATGATTAGATTTACATGATTGAATTAAAAAAACAATAAAATCTATGCTAAGAATGCAAGAAGCTAAGATGAAAATGCAGCATAATAACATTAGCTAAAAGATTAGGGATCCTTTGTGAAGGAAAAGAGTTTCTCTTTTATAGAAATCTCTCTCGAATCGACGGTCGAGATCGAAATAAAAGAGTGGCTCAGATTCGATTGAAGAAGCACAATCCATGTGCAAGTGATGTGATTGGTCGAGAGAGTTAGTTGACTGAACTGACTAATCAGTTATTTTAGAAACTTCTAAAATCAGTTCACAGTTAACTGAAATGTTTCTAAAATGATAAACAGTAGAGAATCAGTTAATTGAGTGGAACTAGATTGTTTCCATTTTGATAAATCAGTTAACTAGATTTGATGATGTCATATGCATTTTTAATAAATTAATTCATTTTGAATGCACATTTATGATTTTATAATTAATTTAATTCCTTTTTGATTTAATTGACAATTTTGTAATTTTTATTTAATTAATATGTCATAATATCAATTAAATAATTAACATAATGTTTATTTTCCAATGTAATGTGATTTTAGGAATTAATTAATTAATTAAGAATGATAATCGATTAGGACCTAGGGTTTAGGTTAGATCAGTTTGAATTCGATAAATTCCTGTTTAATTTAGGACTTAGGTTTAATCAAGGTTAGTGTTTCTTGATTAAATGCTGAGATTGGGGGTCTAGGGTTTAGGTGACCATTTTTAGGTGGTTACACCAGATAGATGAGGGCATAGATTGCCTATTGGGTGGGGGAGTGTACTTGAGCAGATGATTATGTAGGGTACAGTGTTCGCATGGGGGCCATGCATGTTGGCTATGACATATTATCAGCTCCATTAGTTGGCGTATCATGGAGGATTATCGATTAGTAGTGGGATCACATTGCTACAAGTGTGGGCCTATGAGCACATAGTTGTGTTCAGGCTGATTTCTCAGAGAATGGTTTTACCAGATTTTTCCATATGTTTACTGCTACCAAGGGGTGCTTGCACAAGGCTCACTAGGATACACATTGTACTTTTGACATGAGATAGATGTACTAAGAGATTTCACCTAGCGTCCATACAAAAATTTCCCTAGATGGGATGATGACATAGATCACCTTCCTTACTATAGACAGGAGAGGTACCTCATCGGGAGGTTTGTGATGGGTCATACAGTGATTGAGATGCAGCTCCCAGAGTGAGTTAGGAGACAGTTTGGAGAGGTACAAGGAGTGCGAATAGGTACAATGCTATTTGGTAGATTGAGGGTCAAGGCCAGGACATGGGGTGCAACACCCAGGCCTTAGGTGGCATATGTAGAGTTCACGCAGTTAAAGCCCAGGCTGTGGGGAGAGAAAATGTAGATGTGGCATACACAAGGACCACAAATGAGTATCACATATGGTTTTCTTAGGACAGGATGATTCCTTTGATAGATTCAGATGTGGCGATACCGAGAGTGTTGGTGCCCAGAGATGAGAGTATCAATTAGGAGGATGAGGATGAGGGGGACAAGGAGGAGTCAGATGGGGATGATGATGATGATGATGAGGATGATGATGATGAGGATGATGATGATTTCGATGGGGATGAGGATGATGGTGAGGATGATGATGATGAGGATAGGGATCTCAGTGATATGGCGATGTAGATAGATGAGGATGGGGATGAGCCACCACAGGGTCCTGATGACAGGTTGGAGGAGAAGAGATAGCACATCACAGAACTTACAAGCCAAATAGACAGATTGACATTGGAGAGAGATACAGATAGAGATGCATGGGATACAGATCATGCATCATGGATTGTTGAGTGATCAATGCTTACAACATAGATGGATAGATTGACAGCAGAGAGGGATGCAACTATTGCTAGAGCACAGAGTGTGCAAGAGGAGGCACACCAGTTCATCAGCTCAATCAGTGACGTAGGTGTGTGTGATATTGCAGGGATGCTAGGGGATGCTTGGGAGGAGAAGAGGTACTGGCGAGATGTGTATGAGTGAGATGTGTCATGGGATTAGTGGGCACTGAGTTACAAAGTGTCATCCAATAGATCGCACTCCCGTAGGACACAAAGTAGTGGGGGAGTGCTGGGACCAAGGGGGCTACCCAGATCAGGACAGATAAAGCATCAGACAGGGGGGCCTCATCCTCCAGACAAGATAGGGATTAGGAGGACCAAGAGAGTAGGGGTTGACAGTAGGTCTCTCTAGCAGAGGGGAAATTTTGATAGACATGTGATATGTTATGAGCCTGTAGGCCTCAGTGTATACAGACACCTTGACTTTTGTACTCTAATACTTTTTGAGACATTGATATATGATATATAGCTATTTTATGATGCACAAGATGGATGCTTATGTAAATGATTTTCTTTCCTATTTATATGATGATGCTTATGTATTGCAATGTATTGCCTTTTTTATGCAATGATATTTGTTATGAATGCAATAATGTTTTTGTCTTTTTCTTTTTGAAATGTATGAAATGAAAAATGTAAATGTATGTTTGAAATTTTTCTCATGTAAAAATGAATGAATGCAAAAATGCACATGTTTTTGTTGTTTTTTCAAGTTTATGAATGCATGTATGTGGGATGCACTTGTTTTGGATGTACCAGAGTACTAGACCAAGGTGACTACGAGGACTGACTGAAGAATTGTTAGTAGAAAGCAAAAATTAGATGAAGAAATGTTAGTAGAAAGATGTTGGCTTTCAAAGTGCAATTTTGTGTTAAGAGTTTATTTTGATATTGTAAAAGTGGGTGCGGTGCATCATGGCACAAAAGAGAGAGCATAAAGGCCATCCTTTTTGTGTGAACAAAAATGATGCAAATAGTGGATGATCTTCTCTATCCCTAAAGCATGTAGCAGACATGCCCCAGAATTTCATGAGATCATCAAACAGGAAGAAAAAGTACAAAGCAAAAGCAACTGGTCATGAACCATCCCAACTACTCTCATAAGTTCAGATAATATCATCGAGTAGCATAGGAACATCATCAAAAAAGAAAATAAAAAATACTCACAAAACAATGTGAGCCAACAACCATTCTGATCTTTTGTTACTTGAATTAAATGTTCATTGATTGGTAGCTTAGATTTGCAAATTGATTTGAGAATTGATTGATAGCTTGGACAGATTGATTGATAGCAATGATCAAAAGGTTTGAACGGTCCAATTAGATTGAATTTTGAGTCATGATGATTCTTATCGCATATGATTTCGTTAAGCACATATTTGATGATTTTGCCACTAATGTTGGAAAACATGATGCTCGATTCACAAAAAGAAGACAAGTATGTACAAATTTATTGCAGATTTTTGAAGAGATTTTGCAATTTTTAGGATTTTTGAAATATTTGAATTTTTTTGGTCTTTTTTCAGGATCGTATTTGAATTTTTAGCAATTTTTTCAGGACATTATTTGATTTTTTTGGAATTTTTGCTTATTTGAATTTTTAGGATTTTTTCAAGTCGTTAAGATATTTATAATGTGTTATCTCCTGTCGGATAGGCAAAGAATCTCATGGGTAAACCATGTTCAAGGTCTTGCCCCTAGTTTGAATTCAAATTCAAAGATGCTCAGTGCCAGGAATCTACCTCTAGACAACAAAGAGGCTATGTACAGAGGCCAAAAGAACAGATAGACTGGGTATACCAAGGGGAAGACAAAGAAGATAAAATAGTTACAGGCCATAAAGGGGCACTAGGGTCAATACAAACTAAAAGACGTGATCAGGAAAGGACATCAGGGTATCAGGTGGAACCATGATAGACAATGGAGAAACAACTTACTACGCGTGGCACCTGTTTGCCAATTTTCACCACGGTACTTGCCCAAAGCGCCTGTTTGCCAGGTTTCACTATTGGACAGGGATTTTCTCTTGATTTCTATTTTTGTGTGCCAAGATGCATGTTTTCTAGGTTTTCATCAAGGAATCCATTCTTGCTTTTTTTTTTCTTTTTTCTTTTTTTCTCTTTTTTGATTTTTTTGATATTTTCTCAGAAATTTTTTCAACTTTTTTGAACTTTTTTTAGGAACTTTTTGCAATTTTTTTTGGTACTTTTTTTAGATTTTATGCATAATACTTATGGAGGTGCATGTTTTTCAGTGCCTCTAGCAATGGTTCTCCCTCTGGTGTTGCAAGATGATACACTCCAGACCCATATAATGTTGTGATTATGTATGGGCCGTCCCAATTTGGTTCAAATTTTCCAGCCTTCTCTCTTTGTGACTGGGTCTTGTAATTCATCTTTAGAACTAAGTCTCTGATCTCAAAATGGTGAGCTCGAACCTTATTGTTGTAACTCCATTTGAGATGGTTCTGGTAGGCTTGCAAGTGTACCAAGATAGTTTGTCGCCACTCATCAAGCATCTTGAGCTCATGCAATCTAGAAACTCTATACTATTCATCATCAAGAATGCCTTGTAAGGATACTCTCAATGAAGGAATCTCAGCCTCAAGGAGTAATATGGCCTCAGTGCCATAGATAAGAGAGTACAGAGTAGCACCAGTGGGGGTGCAGATGCTGGTCCTGTAGGCCCACAGAACTAGGTTGAGTTGTAAGTGCCAATCGCAGCCAACATCATTGATAGTCTTTTGTAGGATCTTAATGATGGTCTTGTTAGATGCCTCTACTTGGCCATTGCCTTGCGGATAGTAGATGCTAGAAAATCCATGAAAGATTTTGAATTTCTCACAAAGTTGGGTAATGCCCTTATTCTAGAATGGGCTACCATGGTCAGTAATGATGGCTAGAGGAACTCCATAATGGAAAATGATATAATTCAGGATGAATCTGGAAACTTTCTTGCCAGTGATGTATGTCATGGGGATAGCTTCCACCCATTTGGTAAAGTATTCAGTGGTCGTGATGATGTACTTGTGGCCATGAGAAGATAGGGGTGTGATATTCCCTACAAGGTCAAATGCCCATTGAGAGAAGGCCCATGGAGAAACCACTGGCTATAGATCCTGTGCCAGAGCATGAATCAAATTACCGTGAATCTGGCACTTGTAACATTTCTTAGCAAATTTATGAGCATCTTGCTCCATGGTAGGCCAGTAGTATCCTGCTCAAACCAACTTCTTGGCAAGACTCAAACCATTGAAATGTCCACCACAAATACCATCATGGACCTCATGTAAGGTAGTGTCAGCCTCTCACGAATCAAGGAATTTGAGGAGGGTTTGGTCATAGGCTCTCCTATAAAGGGTATTACCAACAATGATGTAATGGGAGGCTTGACAGAAAAGAGCTTGATGCTTGTTATGGGATAAGGTAGGGAGTAATATCTGGGTGTGTAGGTAATTGTAGACATCTTGATACCAAGGGGAATCAGGACCAACAATGTCACACATGAGCTTGAATTGTAGAATGTTGAATGCTGGAAGAAATAGCTGCTCAATGAGAAATTCACATCTCTCTTCATTATTTTCCATGTCGATCATAGATGCAATAATGGCCATAGCATCTGCCTATTTGTTATGTACTCGTGGAAGCTAGAAAAAACTGATTGTGACAAATTTCTCATTGAGAAAGTCGGCCAACTATTTGTAAGGTACTAGCTTTTCATCCTTAGTTTCATAGTCATCAGTGACCTAGTGGATGACCAATTGAGAATCACAATAAGCCTTGAGGTGTTGGATTTTTGATTGAATAGAAATTTTAAGTCCAGTGACCAGTGCTTCATATTCGATGATATTGTTGGTACATGCAAATGTGATTCTCTAAGATTTTGGAATGACATCGCCTTGTAGGGTGACAAACATGATTCCTTCCCCCGATCCATGCCTAGTATGTGAGTCATCAAAGTAGATTTTCCACTCATTAGATTCAGTGAAGGTGAAAATGGACTCATCTAGGAATTCTTAAAGCAACGGGTGATCATTAGGAACTGGTGCCTCTACAAGCTGATCCGCTATCACCTAGCCTTTTCTTTCTTTTCTGTCCACATATTCTATGTCAAACTCAGTCAGTAGCATGACCCATTTGGCTAGGTGACCTGTGAGAGCTTCTTTGCCTAAGAGATACTTCAATGGATCAATCTGTGACACAAGCATGCTTATCTGGTGTAGCGTGTAATGCCTTAACTTCTATGTGGCAAAAACCACAGCAAGACAGGCTTGTTCAATTAGTGAGTAGTTTAATTCATATCCAACCAGAGTTCTACTGATGTAATAAATAGATCTTTCTCATCCTTGTTCATCATGTTGTGCAAGAAGAGAACCCAATGCAGTTTTGGTGGCAAAAATATACAAGAGAAATGGCTTCCTTGGAATGGGAGGCATCTAGATTGGTGGATGCAATAGATAATATTTTAGTTGTTGGAATGAGTGCTCACATTTTTCATTCCAATGGAAAGTCACACCCTTATGCAGTAGATTTTGAAATGACTGGCATTTATCTGTGATTTGTGCAATAAATTGGTGGATAGACTGTAATTTTCCTTTTAGAGTTCTCAGCTTCCTTAGAGTGTTTGGCAGAGGCATTTCTAAAATGGCTTGCACCTTTGCAGGATCCACCTCGATACCTCATTAAGAGATGATATAGCCTAGGAGTTTTCTAGAAAAAACTCCAAAAACAAATTTTTGGGGTTCAAGCGGAGCTTATACCCTTCCATTCTTTCAAATATTCTGGCCAGAATACTCAAATGATCTTTTCTGGTTGTGCATTTGCAAAGGAGGTCATCAACATAGTCTTCCATTAAGATGTGCATGAAGTCATGGAAGATTGTGGTCATTTCTCATTGATAAGTTGCTCTGGCATTCTTGAGGATGAAGGACATGACATTCCAGCAATAGGTTCCCCAAGGCTAGATGAAATTTGTCTTGGCTTTATCCTCAGGAGGAATTCAAATCTGGTTGTAACTAGAGAAGCCATCCATCAGTGACAACATATTGTAACCTGCAGTCATGTCAACAATCATGTCAATGTTGGGAAGAGGAAAATCATCTTTAGGGAATGCATTATTTAAATCATAGAAATTAGTGCATATCCACATGCCCCCAGCATGCTTGCTAGCAAGAACTAGATTGGAGATCTAGTCTATGTAATCAATAGGTCTGATAAATCCTGCATCCAATAGCTTCTTCAATTCTTCTTTTACCAATAGAGCTATTTGGGGATGTATTTTTCTTAGCTTCTATTTTACTCGCTTCACACCTGGCTTCAGAGGGAGGTGGTAAAGAACTAGTTTAGGATCCAGGCCAGGCATGTCAGCATATGACCAGGAAAAATTGATCTGGTGCTCAAGGAAGAATCTGACAAACTCATCCTTCTCTTCTAGCGAGAGTGATGCTGCAAAATGTATGATCTTGGGGTTGTTTGGTGTTCCCAAGTTAATCTCCTCGGTCATTTCAATGAGAAATGCCAAGTTATCCTTCAGAGGGGGTATGTCCAGTCTTCCATCCTCGAGTGCCTCAAAGAGGTTTTCACCCTCAGATACGTCCTTTGTTTTTACTTTTTCATGGTCAATAGGCGCCTTTCAGTTTTCACCAGAGGACCTATTCTTTTTATTTTTTTATTTTTTTATTTTATCATTTTCAATTTTGTGATTGGAAGATGGAGTTGAATCCCCAAGATATGCAGTAGAAAAAAGGTCAATGGAAAATCCTCTTTTGTGGTTGCCAGATGGTATGCCCTCTCGAAGCTTAAATAATTTCACTATTGCTTTGATAATCTCAAAGCAATCCAAGCTTGGTGGTCCTTGCTCATCCCAATCAATAAGATCAGGGTAGACTAGGGGGATGTCATCATTAGTGGAACATATGTTTTTAGGGCCCGAGGTAATAGCAAAGATGTAAATATTAGTGTCTTTAGAGTCAGAGACTTCATGCACTAAAGGTTCAGGACTGGGATCCCAAAACAATCTAGACCAGGGATTAGGATTGGTTGCCAGAAGAGGGTGAATTATGTTAACATGTTTGTCTACAATAGGAAGGTCTGCATGGTTAGGGAAGAAATGATCAAGCTCATAAGGACTAGAAGTACATGTGTTCCATTCCCATTCATTTGAATCGGTAGTGTACTCAGAAGGGGGATCCTCAGATGCTTTTTCATCATTTGAAACCTCTACGTTTTCACATGAGGCCATTTTGGCATTCGAAGAGCCAATTCATAATGGTTTGAATCCAATGCCCGGATGAAGGGGATGGCCTTTTGCAGTAATTGGTTCAACAATTCCTTGTTTGTGTACTCCAAGGCCACTATGGCCATCATATCCTTTTTTCTGCATGAGTGTGAAACTGGGCCCATATCTTTCAATGGGAATCTCAAAGGGCTCCTATTCTTGTTTCTATTGATCTTGGAAAATCCAGTTGGATGCATTTTCATAAATATGTTCTTCATGCAAACCTCCCCATAGAGTGAATGTACGTGAGGTCATAACCTTCATGGTAGTTTTGGGTGGTTGTGCTTGCAATAACTTTGGTTTTCCATAAGACTTCGGGGAGAGAGGAAGCTTCCCAATATGAAAATCTTGTGCCATGGTATACTCTCCACACGCTTTATCTTCAATCTTTAGCTTTCCTTTGATCATTTTTTCAAGGGTGGTTGCATCATATTTGGAGGATTTGGATGAAGTGGCTTCATTGTTGGTAGGCACTTGTTGTGTGGGCCCTTCTCTCAGATTGGCACAAAATTGGAAAGGGTTAGGATCACCTAGGATGGTGATCTCAACTCCCTCATGAAAGAACTTCAGACATTGATGGTACATAGAGGGAACCACCTTCATGGCATGGATCTATGGGCATCCTAAGATCATGTTATAGGGAAAGTCAAGATCTAGGACTTGCAGCAATGTGTTATTAGTCAGGACCAATTCTGATGGGTAGGATGATGACTCCCTTGGAGGGATGTTCAAAATCATCATAGGCCTTTATTGTGATTCTCCTAGAAGGATCAATGTCACTCTCATTGTAACCAAGATCAAGAACGACCTTCAAAGTGCATATGTTAAGTCCTTCTCCACTGTCTATCATGACTCACCGAACCATGGCATTATGGATAAAGACTTCCAGATGGAGTGGGTCATTATGTCTAAGTTGGTCATGTGGAACATCATATTTGGAAAATGTGACATGCTGCGATGTAGAGAAGTGCCCCATCATGGCCTGAAACTAGTTAGTGTCAATGTCGATCAGAATAGTGGACTCTTTCAAATCTTTGTCAAGGACTACCTTATGCCGAGGGAATGTGTGCAGAAAATCAAGGATTGATATCTAGGTAGGGGTCTTACCCAACTGGTCAACAAGGTTGTAATATGAAGGTACATTGGGTTTGGATGGTGCACCAAACACAGTAATCTTGGTATGATGGGTAGCGATTGGGCATTGAGGGTTACTATCTTTATTATCCCAGAAGGTCAGAGTGGACACACGTGAATCAGCCTTAGAGAAATAATTGATGGTATAGTCATGGCCAGTCCCAATGTAATTGACATTGTTCTTCAAATTTGAATTTGACGTGGAGGCCTTTCCCTTTTCATGATCAACCAAGGGGTTTGTGAAAATAGTGTGGTCAGTGTTGGAAGATCCTGCTGTGGGTTCAACTTCAATCACACCTTCATTAATAAGGTCTTGGACCTTGAATTTTGATTGGTAGCAAGAATTGGTTATGCATCCCTTTGTCTAATGATAATCACAGTATTTGTTGTCATCCCACCAAGGGGGTTTCACTAGTAGATGATCATAGAGTTCAGGTAATTGAATGTAATTGTTTTGCAATAACTGTTGCAGGACCGAATGGAGTGATTCACCCAATGACATGAACTATCTTTGTGGTCCATCTCTATTCCTCGGTGGTCGACGCTGTCGATTATCATTTGTTTGTGCTTGAGGTTGTGTTGGAGCTAGTGTTGGAGGCAATGCATGAGTCATTGTCTATGTATTGGTAGTAGTAGGTCACTTGAGACTAACTTTATGTCCTATCACATTAATTATCCATGCGTCAACAATGCCATCATTTGATACATTTTTATTCTGAGACCAAAATTTTGGCTTGTCACTGGAAGTGCTCACAGTCTGATTGTCCTTTTTGATTTTTAATAATCCTTTTTCAATAAGAGCATCTTCTATGCCAATTCCCTTTTTCATGAGCTTTTGAATTGTACTTGGTCATTTAATCTTGAGCTAATACATCATCTTAGGTACCAGATTTTGGATAAATAATAGAATTTTTTGTTCTTCTCGCACATCAAAAGGAAATTGACTCACCAAATTCATCCATCACAGTAGGAAGGTCATAAAGGATTCTCCAACCTTTTTTTTGGTTGTGCATAAGTCAGTTAGCATAACCTCACTTCATATGTTGAATGCAAAATGAGAGATAAATTTGTCAGCTATTTCTTCCCAAGATCTGATATTGCCAGGTAATTTAGATTACCACTCCATTGCTTGACCCCCGAGGCTTCGAGGGAAGAGTCTCATAAGGTACATTTCATCATGATTAACCTCGATGCAAGATGTATAAAACTCCTGAATGTGATCAATTGGGTTTCCTTTCCCTTTGTATTTATCAAACTTGGGTATGTCAAAATTCTTGGGAAAAGGAGGCATGTAAATGTTTGGATCAAAAATATTAGGACACACGTCTCATTCCATATAGAGTGTCTTTGTGTCCTTGAATTTCATATCATTAAGTTGCTTCTACAAGTGTTGTATTTGTTTAAGCATTTCTTCATTTTGCAAAGGCTTCACTGCCTTTTTACATTTATCAGAATGATGTGTCTTTCTAGAATCCCTTGAACATCGACTGTATTCTGAGGCCCGATCTGAGTCTGAAAATTTAGATCATATGTCATGGACTAATGCCACATGTTGTCAGGCATGTTGCTGGTGATCTTCCACATGTTGATTTATTGGTGGAGGATTGTATTGTTGACCTTGTGTCGTATAATACGGTTGGGAAATTTGTTGTTGATATCGGGGTGCATATTGTTGTTGTTGAATTTGTGCCCCATGTTGTTGTTGTTGTGACACATTTTGTTGTTGTGCGACATGCGGTTCTCGCTACTGACCATATGGTTTCTAAACATGTTTTTGTTGTTTTTGTTGTTTCTATTGTGGAACATGTTGTTGTCTTTGTTGTTGAGCATACTGTTGTTGTAAAGCATTTTGTTGTTGTTGTTGTATATACTATTGTTGTAAATCACATTGCTGTTGTTGTACATATTTCTTTTGGAGAGCATGTTGTTGCTGCTGTACATATTGTTGGGTATGGTGTTGTTGTTGTGGGTGCACTTGTTGCACCTTTGAACTTTGCACATGTTGTACAACAGGATGAGAATCTTGACCCATCAGCATTTTTGGTTGTTGTATGTTATTATCTTTTTGAAATCCAAGTGGTCCAAGTATGCTATCAAGATTTGCGGTCTTGTGTTTTTTTGGTTGTGCTTGAGACATCATGTTAACTTGGGCTGCAAATTGGGGTTGCACTACATCCATAGGTGGTGCTTGTTGAGCCACTTGGGCTTGTTGCACTTGTTGTGGTGGTTGTGTCACCTTAGGTGGAATTGGTGTAATATCCACAAGGCTCTTTTTCTTTTGATCTTGCAATAGATTTGGTATAGTTTCAGTAGTCGCATTAGATACATCAAAAGTGGGTACCCATGGTGGTTCATTAAATGGTCCTTTGGACGCTGTTGCATTTGAAGTGCTTCCTAGGAATGTTGTATATGCTACCAAAGGAGGACCACTTGGTTGTGCTTCTTCAAAATGGGGTACATATGGTATGCCCCAAGGAAATGCGAATGTCTCATTTGATCCTTTTGGTAAGTGATTCTTTAAATCAATCCTCCATCTTCTTTTAGGACCTTTCTTAGGGATTTGTGTAGCATCCATCATCTCGAGAGGAGGGAGTGATTCCTCTTCAAATAAAGGATTATCCAATGGTATATTTTTCCCTTGGAGGAATATTGACAGTTAAATCAGTTCTCTATCATTTTTGTGTTAGCTCCATAGCTGACTCATCGAAGGGTTGTTCTCACTTTTCTCTATCCTGCACCACTAGGGCTTGGTTCTCTTCAAAAGTAGATGATGGGGGAGTTTGATATTCAAAAAATAGTTGAGGATTTGTCTTCTAAATCACTTTGATATACCATCATGGATCTTGAGTCATAAGGTATTTTAATGTCTGCTGAATTTTCTAGTTCTTAATGGCCTCATCAATTTTCTCTGTAGGTAACTCCTTGAAGGAAGAAAATGTCCCAAGTGAGTCACCAGAATGTGAAGAGGGACTTGAGGCATTGCCTTGATCTTGATTATCTGGTGGTGGTGGAGGAGGTTGATAAGATCCACAATCTATGTTTGGCATAGGTTGTTGCTGCAAATGATTAGGTTGGACTTGATTGATTTGATAAAATTGTTGGCATTCCTCCTTAGGTGTAGCAGGAACACTACCTTGGCCAGGTGGCCTAGGTACAAAGATTGGGTCAAATTTTGGGGGAGGTCCCCACTGAATAGTGTCAAAGTTTGGGGAAGCATTTGAAGGATACCCCATGTTGCATAGGTCATTTCTTGAAGTAGGATCTTGAGGGAAGGTGGCATGTCTTGGGTCATTAAAGGTTCGATGCACTCCTTCCAATTGTTGCATGTTGATTAGGCTAGTTTGATCATGATAAGCAACACCTTGTCTTGGATCAAAAGGTAATTGTGATTCTGGTTGTGATGTAAACATAATTAAAGGAGGATCTTGTTTCCCCTTGGATGCTTGAGACCTTGTAAAAACTGGCATTATTTCTATATGCAAATGCAAGTTTTTTTTGGAATTTTTGAAATTTTTGAAATGCAAGGAAGTTATTCAAATGCAAGCTAAGGTTTATGCAACTGTGTTTTTGGTTTTTTTGGACTTTAACATTTAATCTTTTGAAAGGAGACAAATCTAGGAGCATAACATTATGAGGTTGAATAAGGATCTTGACTTGAAAGGATTGGATTTTTTGAACAAAGGACAAGTTTGATAAGGCTTAGGTCAAATCCATCATGACAAAGGTGGAATAAGACCAAATTGATAAGGATAAGGGGTTTGAAATTTGGCAAAAAGGGGGGATCAAGTCAAGATCATATTTTCAACATCATAAAGAGAGGTTCCATGATTTGAATACTTTCTAGGATTGTTTGCAAAGTTTTTAAAGAAGATATAGGAATGAGCTAAGTATGCAAGAGGGCTATGAGTAGGACTTATGCAAAAGGACTATAATGAGGGTTGCAATGAAGTCTATAATGCAAGGAATTTTTTAAATGCACAATGCAAGGAGATTAGGTCATGAATATGAAATATGAAGGTTATCAAGCATGCCAAAAGGTTCCAAGTGAAAATTTCAAGGTTCCATATGTTTACTCAAAAGACAAGGTTTGTTGTGACCATTTGATTGTTTTTGAAGATTGATTTGGAAAAAGTTTTGTTTAAGGAGAGTGTTTTTAAGATGTCTTCATTTTATTAAGGTTTGAAAACCCACACAAGACACATCATTCAGAATTGCTGTTGTAGAATGAAAAAAAAACCACTTCCTAAGGATAGCAAGGACAGTATCTGTCGAATCCCCACTTGAGCCAAAGTTCATCCACACTTACTAATAGCAGACAACCTAGAAGCTTGGAGGCATGGGCTCCTCCTTACATGTGCATTCATTTATCAAGCACTCCAAGCTTCAACTCCCAAGGGACATCACTTCCCAAGGGATTTTTGTCTCGACTAATAGTTGTGAAAGTGCGGTGTGTCTTATTTGGTCTCTGACCTTCCACGCCAAAAAATAGAAGGTTTTTGGCTACTATGACATGGTGTTTAATAAGGGCATCCATTTAGGTGATTATACATGTGGCATATTAGCTTCGTTATGGAGGTCTCCCAGCCTACGAAAGTTACGTTTTGTAGGTTTTAACATCGGGTTCATGTCAGGTTCACCAAATGTAAGACCAGAAAAGGGGTTAGAAGCATATCTAGGTAACCACAAACCCTAAACAATATGCTACCCTTACTAATCTAACATTAAAACCATTTGAAAACAAGAGTTGAAATATATGCAAGATAACACAAGAAAACTCCCTTCAAATGTAGTTCTAATGGCCTCATTTCTTCTCCATAGAGGTTGATATGTTGTTCTTTGACAAACACAAATTTCACAAAGAGCTTTGAAAGCTTGGATTGATAATGAGAATTACTAAGAGATGAGTTATCTTGAGGTTTTCTCAAAATCTCGTGGTTAACCTTGAATGAGAGGAATGCATCCCATTTTATAGAAAATAAGATACATTTAGGTGAGATTGCACAAAATCAATGCACCAACCAAGATTTTGGTTGGTAGGATGTTTGGAAGCATGAAATGGGGGAGAGATATTGAGGAGATATTGAAAATATTTGTGAAGCACCTTAATAGGGATGAGAATCCTCAATTAAGGGATATGATATTTAGGTGAGAATATGAATCTTTAATCAAATCCATAATTCAATATTCTCAAATATTCCTCAAAATCAAATTAGATTTATGAAATTATAAAATCTCATAATTTTAAATTAGCTAATTAATTAATTATTGGAGACTTAGGGAAATGGGGAATAAATAAAGTTTGTTTATTTATTCAATTAGGACTTAGGATAAATTATGGGTTATTCATCCAAAGTGGGAAATTAGTAGATTATTGGTCTAATTGAAGGTGTTGATGTCGAATTGAAAGGATTTTGATAATATTGATAAGGATTAGGGTTAATTTCGAGGGTTCCAGAATAGTTTAGAAAATCACGAGGCATCGATGAACTTTGATAATGCACCTAGATAATGATGATTGGAAATGATTGAAAAGTGCCAATGAAATTTGATGGTGTCATAAGATAGCAATGGGGAAACATCGATGATCTTTGACAATGTTCCTGAAATGATAACCAGAAATAGTATTAACAATAATGAACAACATTATTGAATTGAAAATGATAGATTGATAGAAATAACACCAATGATCTTTGACAGTGTTATCAAATGGTTGATTGAAAGGATACAGAGCATCGATGATCTTGGACAATGCTCCTGAAATGATAAGATTGATTGAATTGAATTAGGGTTTGATTAATTGGTTTGAAATTGGGTTGATTAGGCATCAATGATCTTGGACAATGCCCCAAAATGGTCAAAAATGAGTCCAAACAATTTTTCAAGTGATTAGGAATGGAATAGGATAGATTTTAGCTGATTTAGGAAGGTTTGGAATGGTTTAGGATCAAATAGGATCGGTTTAGGAAGGTTTTGAAATGATTTTGGAAATGATCGATTTGATAGAGAAAGTAGAATTGTTAGTAAATAATTGAACAATTTTTCAATATTCAATCATTGATGAAAGACACAATGTTTCTATACAATAAATATCATATGCGTGACATAGAGGAATAATTAGGTCACAAAACAATGTTTCAATTGTAATGGAAAAAATGTTAAAACACGTAGACCAGTAGACTCGAACCTCTTTTAGGTGTCTACAATAGGATTAATCTTATAAGTGTTGAACAAAATTGAAGTTGATAAATGAAAATATTGGATAAAAAAGTCAATAGGACATGAAAAATCTCTATGATGTGACCAAAACTATCAACATGTCAACTGTAAGTCTCTAGAGAAGGATGAAAAATCTTGATGTTTGAAACTCACTGAGATTAACACTCTAAATAATATCAACTGGACTAGAATGAGATTGTTCAAATTGTATCAAAAGAGCATGACTTTTATTTGATAGCTCTAGAATCTACAAGTGTGATGAAAAGGGTATCTAAATGTACTCAAGAATTTCTCAAAATGAGTGTTTCAACGCTCAATCATAGATGCACAACAATATATGCATAGGATATTCTAATGAATACACAAAATTTGGTGATATATGCACATTAAAATTTTGTTCAAATGTGTAGAAAATTTGATCAAATGCGCAGGAAAAAGTTGTAAATGCGCAGAAATAATGCTTTCTAGTTTTCACAAATTTTTTTTTTTTTTTTTTTTTTTGTAGTTTTCCAATGTTTTTTATTGTTTTCTATTTTTGGAAAGAAAAATATACACACATAGAAGATATAATAATGAATCCTAATATTTTAATTGATATATAATGCACAAACGCACTAACAAATCCTAAGGCTAGCTAGGGAAATACTTGTTGAATTCCCACTTGTATAAAATCTACTTGCACTTGTTGAAAGCAGATAGCCTAGAAGTTTGGAGGCACGAGCTCCTCCTTATAGTGCACTAACTTCTTAGGCACACCAAACTTTAGATTCCAAGGTTCATGACTTCCCAAGGAATTACTATCTCTACTATGAACTGCAAGAATGCAAGGTGTCTTATTTGGTCTTTAACCTTCTGTATCAACAAATAGAGGGATTTTTGGTTTCTAAAACAATTGGTTCATAGTGGAGGTACCTTCGGGGTTCTTGCGTGCCATCGAGTGACATAGTCCTAGTCCTCTCCCTATAAAGGAAAGGATTTTAATATACCTCACATGAGTGTACGTACTAGGAAAACTATGGGATGTACCAAAATACAAACATCATTTTTTATAACAGACCAAAGGAGTGTTGCTTGAACCAATACTTGGGGTGAGTACCTCTTTTCCCACCAAATATTGTTTCAATCTAAGAAAAGAAAACTTGAGCATCGTAAACACTTCCTCTTGCACCTATGACCACAAGAGCCAAAGGGATAGGATAGTGTGTGTTAAAAGTAGGACCACTATACAGATGCACAAGTGAGCCAAAAAAAAAAAAAATGGGTTCAAGTAATAAGAAATAATTCAAGTGTATTTGACAAACACACAATTATTTTTAAAAGTCCAAATTGAAGTGAACCTAAGTTAACAAAACAAAACAAAGAAAGAAAAAATGAAAGCAAGATTTTGTGATTTTTAGCCCTCCCCCAACCTGCATGGAAAAGGTTAGAGCAAAGGGGGTCTTTGAAAAGCAAACACCTATTTCCAAAAAGAGCCACAAGATGAAAGAGACAATATTAATAACAAAAAAAATTATTCTTTAACTAGAGGATACAAAGTATCATGGCTAAGTTTGAAGTCATACTTAATTTCGTAACCTCAAAGTATAGTTCTATACCTAGACATTTCCTAGTATTTCTCTTTGAATGTGATTTGTATTATATCCCACTCTTTATGGATAAAATTATGGATCATTTCTTTAGTTTCTTTATTATTCTAAACCTAGGTGTCTGTCTAATGACCTATTTTGTCATTTACACCTAATTTATCATCTGCCAAATTTAGTAGTTTATAACAAAAGAGTCTTCAACAATATAAACTTGTAAATCAACCTCTCTATATACATGCACAAAATAGAAGTGCAAATACCTAGAAATAGAAAATGAATGTGCAATTCTGCAGAAATGGATGGACAAAAATAGAGTAAATGTGCAACAAAATGAAATGCAGGCATAAAAAAGTGTATTGCATGAGTAGAAATAGTAAAATGAAAGAAGATATTGACAAAATTGCTCCTAATAGAAATTCTAAAAATGGGATGAATGCGTAGGAATATAAAATATAGGCGTAGGAATGCAAAATGAATGTTAGGATCAAGCAACACTAAGAGTGGGGGTGAATAAGTGTTGCAACACTTTTCTCTAATCTCAACCATTTGAAACTTAACCATGAAATAGTATAAATAGTAAGAATATAAACACAAAGAAGATAACTCATGACACCATTTTTTTTTTGAGGAAACCCCTATTAAGGGAAAAACCCTAATGAGAATTAACATCAGCGACAAATAATATACTAGAAATATTGTATCCTTGTTAAGAGATCTAGCCCTATTAAGAGTTGATTATTACATATAGTACAAATTCAATGTTAAATGATAGACCCTATTAGGAGTTGAATGAAATGATGAGCTCATTGCCTGAGCACACTTCCTAAAGTGAAGGTTAAACCCACCTTCTAGACCTACTGTCTAATGATAAGTACAAAAGTATACTTATAACAGTGAACTGACTGATCGCAACTTACTTTGCCTATATAGTTCCAATGAAGTTCATTAAAAACATAATCACTACTCTACATCCAGAAAAAATCACATCCATATGTTCATAGCATTCAATACATACAATCCATGTCATTACACATCAAGACACTAATTTCCTTTGTACAAGTTTAAAAAAAAAAGAAATTAGGTCGGCATGTTAAGACTTCCCCAGTGCATAAATAATTACATAGACCCTTTCTAATATACACATGGCACCTTTCATAAGTAAATAACAAATACAAATCATCATTTATGCGCCAAGATCCATAATTCACGCTCTTCAATCACTAAGCACATTACATCTTTGTGGTCAGCCCCAAATAGGTCTTCGTCAGTCAACACAGCTCAACTAACATCATCAAGAATCCAACAACCCAATAATCACAAATAATGTTCTCCCATGTATCTTCTATCATGCCTTCAGCTCACATACCATGACCCATTCTCACATCCAAGTTATCCCAAAAACTTAGAGACCATCTCTGTCATAATCCTCTGCCATTGCTCTGTAACCAGTCTTCACCAAAACAACTATAACTTATGAAAATAGTAATATGAAATCCATAAATCTTAGATATAAGGTATAAATACTTCCCTCTACATAACTAAGTGCTCGCATATGCTGAAACATTGTACATTGTCCGTACACAATTGTGAATCTTGCTTGTACTTGTGATAACTAGTCTTTCTGAAACTTCTAAAGCATCCAACGAAAACATATGTTGATGTCATTGAAAAAACATGAATGTCAACACTTCAAACATAAATAATTCCAACAATGAATGCATAGCTCTGCAAGAATAGATGCACAAAAATTTCTTGGAAACTTCTCTGCACATGGAAAAAAAAATGAGCACAAAATGCATCAAATGGAACACACTTGCATCAACATGTCACAATCTTATCTAATCCTACCTCTTACCTTTCTTTTAAAAGAAATGCCTCTAATGAAATTTTAATGTACATTCTCAAATTCATAATCAAACAAACTCTTCTTACTATGTTCTCTCTTGTTGAGGTTATTTAGTCTTGTAGGGTTCCTTGTGGTGTTGAGGAGTGTATGAAAGTATTATGTATATCTATAAAATCTAATTACCAATCCACTAATTAGTTAAATCCTATCTAAATATGCAAACACAATGTATTATGAAAAAGCAAGTATAAATAAAAATGAAAAATTTAGCTTCCACTTACTCTTTGTAGTTTTATTCTATTGTTCACCTAGCTTTGAACTCCTAGTTTAAGCTCTAAAACTTTAACCACCTTCACCAAGATGCCTTTAAAGTGTGGAATGTAGTGGTTATGGAAATTCAATTTAGAATGAACTCCTAAATTCTCTAAAAATCTATAATGAAAGATGGATGTACAACTAAGATGACGATGATACTAGATACTAAATGATATGATTATGCTTTGATTTTATCACAAATGCTCATAAAATTGCTAAATTCTCTAGAATTCTCAAGATTAATAATTCTCCAAGATTTATAATTTTCTTCAAAAAGGTAAAAAGGCACCCCTTTTATAGATTTTTGTAATCCTCAAACCTATGTGGCAGAATTGAATGGTTGAGATTTAAAGGTGGACAATTCAATGGCTAGAATTGACTTGGTTTGAGAAGTTGAGAGGAAAGAGAAATTAGTTGGAATGTGAGAGAAATAATAGGAGGAATGTTCCTCCTAAAATGGAAAGAAGGAGGATGATGAGAGAAGGAGAGACACATGTCAAGTGTCTCTCCATGACCCTTGAGAGGAAGAAGGAAGGAACTTTTCCTAAATGGGACTCTTTAAATTTGTGTGTCCCTATGAGTCATCTTTGACCACACGATGTAGCTAGAAATACCACTAATATGTAGGCAAGGTGGAATAAAACAAGTCCTATGAGGACATTTTGTCATAATACCAAGTCTTAGAAGGCCATATATCCTTCCTATACCCTTAAGAATATGACTCATGGTTGAAAAAAATAGGATAATTAATAAATAAAATAAATTAATTAGTTTAGCCAAGGGTCATGTGTCAGGTGAGATGTCAATTGAGGTGGACTAAGATGACTTAGACATATGTGATGAACTATAATTGAATGAATGTTCGAAGATGACAAAGTTCATGACCACCGAGATGCAGAAGGTAAATGAAAGACATTAAATTAGTTAATGTATTGTATTGTCATTGATTTCAACTTTATATGGTATGATTGCTCATACACATATTGTCACTACAATTAAAGTTTTGAAAAGACAATTTTTGTCATCTGTAATCATGTACACCGAGTGACAGTAAACCTCGAGGGACAGTGAACCCCAAGCACAGAAGTTCATAGTGTTACCCGACAGACAGTTTTACCCAAGCAAGTGATACCCAAGCAAGCATTATCGAGCTAACTACACTTGTCACCGAAAAGAACTGAAGTTATGCCCGAGCTATCTCCAGTAGTCACCGAGAACAACTGAAGTGTTGACCAACGGGAATTAAAGTTAGGATACGACAATAAAACTTAGCTGGCAGGAGATAAATATAGAGTTAACTATTTGATTACATTGTTTTCATCGATCAATTAAAAGCTAAATATAAGAAGGAGATTTAAAGCATGTTTTATTCCAAAAAACAAGGAGAATTTTACAGATTAAAACTAAAGCAAGCATGGCGAGCTTTACAGATCAAGAAGTGATCAATGAAGAAAACAAGAAGGATGAGAAATGGTGAAATAATTTCTATATAAAGAGACAATTAATTCTTTAACAATGGAGGAATGTTGAAGATAATTTTGGTGAAGATAGAAGTCTTCATATAGATTTGATCATACAAGCTGAAGAACAGAGCTAAGAATTCTGCAGACATCGAGAAACATAGAAGAAACAACATTCACCAAGAAAAAATAAGAGGAGAAAAGGAATTGAAGAGAACATTGATTAAAAGAGGTATTATGAGCTGACAATAGATCTAAAAATTTGCAACAATAATTTGTATTTATAAATAGATCATATACTGTTTCAGTTTAACCATTGATTCAGACAATATCTTAAAAGAGTAGGATCTAACCATCCTTTATATATTGAGATACATCTCAAGGAGTATCAAAAGGTTTTCATATTGACAACATAGTGAATTCTAGGTCAAGTGATAAACTGTTAGTGATAAACCCTCTAACAAGGTCACACTTAACAGTGTGTTTGTAACCTTTAACAGGCTTGGCTCTTCACCAAGCTCACTTCAAAAGAGTGAAAATTTTGGGTTACCAATCTGGTGCAAGAGAAAAAAGGTGTATTAGGAGGTCATATATCATTAAATGCGTCATTTAATTCATATTTTCATTTGTAAAGTTATTTTGAGTCCATTTCAATCAAATTGTAAGGTTTTGAAAGCCAAAGATGTAAAAATGTCCCTAAAAGTCCTAGGTTGGACCTAGTTTGGTTTATATGGTCAAAAGTTACAAAATATCCCATGAGAGGGTAATAAGAATGTAAGAGGTTATAAAATATCCATTTTTTGTGTCGATAAGGTTTATACAAATTTTTGAAGTCATACTTTAAAAGATGTCAAAAATGTGTAAAATTGTCATTGACAACAAATGTTGTCATGACAACGTTTAGTAGAAAAAAGTTGCAAAATGCAACAAAAGGTGTAAAAGTTTGTTTTTATATGGTGAAGTGGTTTTTATCTATAAAATGGATATAAATATCATTTTATGGTCGAACCAAATCAGATTTGAAGGAAGGAGAACATCTTGGCATATTTTGGTGCATTCATACTTTTTTGTTTTGATCGGTTTAACAATTTTTTGTGTTGTTTCCAGACCTTGTACGACCATGTAAGGCTTGGAAACATTGTATAAATATAATTTATATATTATATAATCAATTACCCTTCCTTTGGTTTTTTTTTGAAGTGATTTCATTGAGAAATGAAGAAGTTATGGATGTTTTATTGATTGCAATTTTTCAGATTTCTTGAAAACAGTCATGTTGTAGCGTTTGGTACGGATTCATATGGGAGATTAAAGACCTCTAAATGGATGCATTCAAAAGATATGAGAATAAAATTTAATTTTAAATTGGTTTGAGTCTATTTCATGAATATTTGAGAATTTTGTGATAGTTTTGGTGAAAATAGTTTGAAAACCCTCAATAACAGTGGTGTGTGCAAGGGTTTGTTCATATTACAAATTATAATCGTGAGAAAAATATAAATCTTAGTTTTTCTGAAAATAGGTTCATATATATTTAATATTATTTTGGTTCCATTTCAAATGGATGTGTATGTTATGAGATATTCGATGCCCTAGCAGAAATAAGCAGGAATTTGTTGAGTTTTATGACCGTATAAATGAGTCTCTATACGGGGGTTGTATCTTTCTTGTGCACTATTGGATTTGGCTTATTTTTGGGTATGATTTAAAAACCCTCATTTTCTGCATCTCCACTAAAGCAAGTTTTAGAATAAGGTCTGGTACAAAAGTTGTGAATAACAGAATATAAACTATCTAAACTGTCATGATAGGACAACATGGCAAGAGTTTGTTTCTACAAATCATGTTGTGATGGATTATGCCTCTAAATTTATTGAAGGAATTATATTATTTATTGGGTTTTATGGTTGATTCGGAGGCCTATAAAGGTTTTTGTGTCTCTATGAATCAAATTGGTATTAGATCTAGAAGTTCTCAGGTGTGTGGATAGACTGCCGAGGGAGGCAATCCACACCAGGACCTAGCCTATGTTATGGTTATTTGATTCTTTCTGATAGAGTTATGGTTGCAGGTGCTCGTCCACTAGATGCAAGTAGGAAGATATGGAGATCTATAATGGGGACATAGGAGATGGTCCAAGGGCCTAAGGAAGAGGTACATTTTTTCCAAAAGTCTTGGGGAGAGAGGCAAAGAGGAGAAATCTTGGGTGAGGCAAGAGAGTTGTTTTAGCAGCACTAGAGGGTGGACAAGAGTTTGGAGCAACACCATGGAAAGGCGTCCATATGAACTCCATTGAGAGGGTTCAAGAGAAAGAGTTTGGAAAGATTTAGTAGAGGCATCCATAGGATAAATAATATGGAAAGAATATTGAAGAGGCACAAAGAGATAAAGATGAAAGGCATAGATAAATGAAGACAAAGATGATTTTTAGTCCAATTTTTTTTTGTAGGTTTTGGCACACATTTCCAAGAGACTTGGAAAGCTTTCAAGGACGGTAGTATGGTGCAAGAGCACCTAGAAAAAAGGTGGATCAGGAGGTCATATATCATGAAATGTGTCATTTAATTAATATTTTCATTTGTAAAGTTATTTTGAGTCCATTTGAATCAAATTGTAAGGCTTTGAAAGCCAAAGATGTAAAAATGTCCCTAAAAGTCCTAGGTTGGACATAGTTTGGTTTATATGGTCAAAAGTTACAAAATAACCCATGAGAGGGTAATAAGAATGTAAAAGGTCATAAAATATCCATTTTTGTGTGTATATAAAGTTTATACAAAGTTTTTAAGTCATACTTTCAAAGATGTCAAAAATGTGTAAAATTGTCATTGACAACAAATGTTGTCATGACAACATTTAGTAGCAAAAAGTTGCAAAATGCAACAAAAGGTGTAAAAGTTGGTTTTTAGGTGGTTAAGTTGTTTTTATCTATCAAATGGATATAAATATCATTGTATGGTTGAACCAAATCAGATTTGAAGGAAGGTGAATATCTTGGCATATTTTGGTGCATTCATACTTTCTTGTTTTGATTGGTTTAACAATTTTATGTGTTGTTTACAGGCCTTGTACATCCATGTAAGGCCTGGAAACATTGTATAAATATAATTTATATATTATATGATCAATTACCCTTCCTTTTGTTTTGGTTTGAAGTGATTTCATTCAGAAATGAAGAAGTTATGGATGTTTTATTGATTGCAATTCTCAGATTTCCTGAAAATAGTCATGTTGCAGCATTTGGTATGGATTCATATGGAAGATTCAAGACCTCTGAATGGATGAATTTGAAATATATGTGAATAAAATTTATTTTTAAATTTTTTTGAGTTTATTTCATGTATATTTGAGAATGTTGTGATAGTTTTGGTGAAAACAGATTGAAAACCCTCAATAATAGTGGTGTGTGCAAGGGTTTGTTCATATTACAAATTATAACCGTGGGAAAAATATAAATCTTAGTTTTTATGAAACTAGATTCATATATATTTAATATGATTTTGGTTTCATTTCAAATGGATGTTTATGTTATGAGATATTGGATGCCCTAGCAGCAATAGGCAGTAATTTGTTGAGTTTTATGACAGTAAAAATGGGTCTCTGTATGGGGGTTGTATCTTTCTTGTGAACCGTTGGATTTGGCTAAGTTTTGGATATGATTTAAAAACCCTCAATTTATACATCACCACCAAAGATATTTTCAAAATAATGTCTGGTTCAAAATTTGTGAATAACATTATATAAACTATCTGAACTGTCATGACAGGACAACGTGGCAAGAGTTTGTTTCTACAAAGCATGTTGTGATGGATTATGCCTCTAAACTTATTGAAGGAAACATGCTATTTATTGGGTTTCATGGTTGATTTGTAGTCCTATAAGTGTTTTTTTGTCTCTATGAATCACGGTCCCAAGTGGTCTTTCCCCTAACAAGGTTTCCACGTTAAAAATCCATGTGTCAAATGTGTATATGGTTCATTTCTTTGATGTTTTTCTTTACACATTACTAAAACAAGATTGATCAGTAAACACTAAGTTATTTACTGTATATCAGTAAAGGTTAAGAAACAATATAGTGATATTCGATGAAACTTATGGAAATGATAAAAAGTATAAACACCAAGCATTATATACATGTTAGATTCACACAAGGCATACTTCTTGTAGGACTGAAGATAACTAGAGGTTTTATATTTGTGGTATAAATTTTTGGGTTATTTATTGGATTAATTTTTGAGGCCACTGATTCAACCCCCCTCCCCTCCCCCCCCCTCTTAGTTATTCTAACAATTGGTATCAAATCTTCTGTGCTTAGAGGGGGATTTTAAAGATTCAAGAAAAAGATCACAAGATGAGAAAAAGGAATGTGCCTAAGTTTAATAAGGACAACTTTGCATTATGGAAAAGCAGGATAAGACTCCACCTATCAGGTATTGGAAATGATGTTACTCAATACTTAGCTACTAAATTTTTTTTACCTACTATACCTCCAACAGTTGATCAATTGAGAGAAAAGCATGAACATGATTCTATGATGGTAGAACTTGCTTCCTCACTCTCCAATGCTGAATTTTAAGATGTCAAATCATGCACCACTATAAAGAAAATGTGGGAAAAATTAAAGCTAGTGCATGGAGGAGATAAGAATGTGCTAAGAGATAAGTCTAAAAAGCCTAAGAGGAAGGTTTGATGACCTAAGAATGAAAGAAGGAGAAAACATCACTTTGTACAGTAGTAGAATCAAAAAGGTAGTTAATCCTATTCAAGGAGTAGGAGGTGTACTTGAAGAATAAAGAGTGGTAAGTAAAATTATAAGAACCTTACTAAATGTTTATGCTATTATAGTATATACTAGACAAGCAATGGGAGCAGTAGAAAATAACAATGTTACTTTAGATAGTTTTGATTGGTAGACTTATTTCATTTGAGATGAATAACTTTGACAATAGTGTCTTACCACCTATTGAGTTTGCATTCAAATCTTCTTTGAAAATAAGTAAATCAAGTCATAAACACACTATGAGAAATGATAGTGAAAGTAATGGTGATGACCAAGAACTTGATGAGATTGAAACACTAATGGCTAGAATATTTCAGAGAGGAAAAGGTAGATACAAAGGTAAATTACCATTGGTATGTTTTAATTGTAAAGAGATTGGACACTTTGCTGATAGATGTCCTAACAAAAGAAAAGAAGACAGACACAATGACAGATCATATGAAAAGAAGTTTGACAGAGGTGATGACAGAGATTACCGAAGCAAACAACAATCTGATAGAAGAGATAACCGAGACTACAAGGTCAAAGGAAAGAAATCTTGTTACCTTGTTGAGAACAAAGCTTAGAATACTAACACCGAATCTGATGAAGATATTGAGGTGGTATTTGTTGCTATGAAGAATCATTCAGATGAAGAGGAAAGGTATGTTGAAATTACACTCATATCTAAGGTTAGTAAGAATGATGTTGAGATTATTGATAGTGGTTGTCCTCACCACATGACTGGAGATATGGAAAATTTTGAAAATTTTTAGTATTATATAGGTGGATCAGTAAGAATGGGTAATGACTCACCTTGTCCAGTTGAAGGTAAAGGAACCATAATGTTGAATAATCTGATTAGATGTGAAAATGCATATTGGGTGAAAGGACTTAACTATAATATATTGAGTGTGTCATAGCTGAATAACGTAGGACACTGAGTTGCATTTGAGAACAAAAAGGCAAAGATCTTTAATGAATCAGGAAGGTTGATCGGAACTGGTGAACATAAAAAAGGTAACATATTCTATCTTGATGATATCAACACCACCTTTTTAATGGATAAAAAAAAGACATGGTTGTGGTATAAAAGGTCATGTCATGTGAATTTTGACAACATGGTTAGGATAAGCAATAAAAGGAAAGTAAGAGGCTTATCGAGCATGTCAAAACCTAACCAAGTCATGTGTAAGATTTGTCAAAAAGGTAAAATGAAAAAGTCTAGTTTCAAGAGAAAATCCTACACATGTAATGCTATTCTAGAACTAGTCCATACTGACCTATGTGGACCCATAAAAAAAAGAGCTACTATGGTGATAGATACTTCATTATTCTAGAATGATGAATTTTATGTTCTTAAAAGAAAAATCAGAAGAATTTGAGATGTTTAAATGATATAAAGCTATCGTGGAAAAACAAAGTGGAAAAGAACTAAAATTTCTAAGATCAGATAGAGGAGGAGAATTTATTTCTGATGAATTCACTAACTTTTGTAATGAGCATGGAATTCAAAGATAGGTTTTTGCACCGAGAACACCACAACAAAATGGGATTGCTAAAAGAAGGAACAAATCCATTGTTGATTGTGCCAGAACACTGATGATTCAGAAAGGCATCACTCAAAAATTTTAGAGAGAAGCTGTCAATACTGTTGTCTATACATTAAACAGAGTTCAATTGAAGAAATACACCAATAACACACCTTATGAGCTATGGTATGGATACACACCCAATGTAAGTTACTTTAGAATTTTTGGAAGTTAATGTTATATTTTGAAAGATGATAGAAATGGGAAGCTTGAACCCAAAGGTGAAGAATGAATATTTTTAGGGTATTATACCAAAATCAAGGCTCATAAATGTCTTAACAAATCCTCTAACAAAATCATTGAAAGTGCAAATGTCAAAGTGGATGGATTTGCTAAGAAAAATGATGAGGAAAGAAGAAAGGAACTAGAAGACTACAACATGTTTGTCTATAGTGAAGAACCTGACACTCTTCTCGAGCAATAGTGTATCGCTCCTGAGCAACAGAACAATGCACTCGAGCACCAGGCCTTAAACACCGAAAATGGGGAAATTGCTCAAGATGATGCACCGAGCGATAGAAATCAAAATGAAGGTCAAGATGATGATCAAAATGATGAACAAAGAGCTAAACTGGTACTTTCCAAGTATTTCAGAAGACACCATCCACAGAACCAGATTATAGGAGACAAAAAGGCTAGAATGAGAACAAGAAGTAAGCCATTGAACACTAGATGTTTAATTTGTGATTTTGATCCTAAATCTGTTAATATTGCACTTGGAAATGAAGAATAGGTCAGTGTTATGAATGAAGAGATAGAGAATATTGAGAAGAATAGAATATGGAAATTAGTACCTAGACTAGATGAAAAGAATGTCATTGGTACCAAATGGATATTTAGAAACAAACTCAATGAGAATGGAGAAGTCACAAGGAACAAAGGAAGATTAATATGTAAGGGGTATGCCCAAGAATAAGGTAACTACTATGGAGAAACCTTTTCACCCATTACTAGACTAGAAGGAGTCAAAATTCTACTTTCTTATGTTGCTTACAAAGGATTCAAGGCATACCAAATGGATGTCAACTCTGCATTCCTAAATGGAATACTAGAAGAAGAAGTATACATTGAACAACTAGAAGGGATTGTGGATCCTAACAAGAGAAACATGGTTTGTAGACTACACAAAGCCTTGTATGGATTGAAACAAGCACTAAGAGCATGGTATGAAAGAATTCACTCCTATCTCATAAGTATTGGATTTAAAAGAACAAGTAAAAATACTAATCTGTATTTAAAAGAAGATACTGATTATAACATTTTGATTGCTGAAATATTTGTTGATGATATCATATTTGGAGGTAATGATATGTTATGCAAATCATTTTCTATTGAAATGAGAAAAGAGTTTCAGATGTCAATGTTTGGGGAGATCAAATTCTTTCTTGGTCTATAGATTCTTCAATAGGATGTAGGAATCTACATCACACAATCAAAATACATCAAGGAAGTTCTCAAGATATTCAAGATGGAGGAATCCAAGCTAGTTGTTACCCCTATGGAAAATAGATGCAAGCTAACAAAGGAAGACAAGTCAACCGAGGTAAATCAGACCCTATATAGATCTATGATTGGAAAATTCATGTATGTTGTACATACTAGACCAGATATAGCACATGTAGTTGGAATAGTTGTCAGATTCTCTGCTAATCCCAAGGAATCACATATGACTATTGTCATAAGAATTCTAAGATATCTAAAGGATATCGAAGAGTATGGCTTACGGTATAAAATAGAAGGAAAATTTGAGCTTCAAGTCTATATAGATGTTGATTGGGCTGGAAACTTAGATGATAGAAAGAGCACAACATGAGGATCATTCTTTATGGGTGATAGACTTGTCACATGGATAAGTAAGAAGCAAGAATGCATCTAACAATCTACTGCAGAAGTAGAATATGTGGTTGCTACTGCAAATTGCTCTAACATTGCATGGATCAAATAATTACTGGAAGGTATGAATATGAGAATTATTGAAGTAATGATTATCTATTGTGATAATACTAGTGCAATAAACATATCAATGAACCCTGTCATGCATGCTAAGACAAAGAATATTGCTATCAAGTATCATTACTTAAGGGAACAAGTGTAAGAAAAAGAGGTGATACTGGAATATGTTCAATCCAAGGAAAATTTAGCATACATATTCACAAATCCATTTCCTAATGATACATTTGAGTACCTGAGGAAGAGATAAGGGGTCCGACCCTTGTCTATTGGTCACTAAGCTGACTAGGAGGTTGTATCAGCCTACACATAAACAAAAGATCATTCATGTTTATGCAAGCAAAGAGATGGACTGCAAAGGTATATCAGTACACAACAAGGTACTTATCTACACCGAACACCAGAGTTATTGTATTGCTGATGGAGAGGAAATTAAAGGAATATATAATGAAAAAAAGAGAGATTTTGTTTGGAATTTTTGTCAAAGGGAGAGATTATATCCATATGAAATATCTATAAGAAGTATTCAAAAGGAGAGATGTACTTAACGAATATAGAGAGAAATATATTTTTGTCAAAGGGAAAAGAGATATGAAATCTCTATCATAATCATCTATCAAGGAGAGGAACAGTCAAAGGGAGAGAAAATATCAGAGAAAGATTCAAAGAAACATCCATATAAAGGAGAGAATTGAAAAATTCAACACTACATATGATGACATGTAACTGATTGAATTTCTGAAGATGTTAAGTTGATCACCAAAATGTAGGAGGATAATGCAAGACATTAAATCAGTTAATGGATTGTATTGTCATTAATGTCAATTTGATATAATCTAATCGGTTAAAATCAAAGTTTCAAAGACTTCAGAGAATCAGAGATATAAAGATTATTATTTTAGTAATGCATAAAAGACAAGAATATTTCACAATGTGACTTCAAACACCGACGGCTAGTGCAACCCGACGGACAGAGATCACTGAAAGTTAAGTCAGAATAATGCTTGAGAAATAACACCGACGAGCATTACCAATGAGAAGAATCACAAGCATAACCGATGGCCAGAATCAAAGTGTAAACCAATGGAGAAGCCTGAGGAGAACTGGAGTGTTGACCAAATCTATCAAAGAGTTAAAACACTGAGATTAAGTTGAGTTCAGAAATGACAAAATATCTAGCTCGCAGAGCTAAATATGGACTTAACTAGTAGTTATCTTTGTTTTCATAGAAAAGATAAAGCCAGAGATGAGTAAAGGACTTAAAGCTATTTTTTTCAGTTGGCAAGAAGATCTCTATGAGATAAAATAGGATTTTTTCTTTAAATCTAATTGGCTAAGATTGTGGATCACGCCAAGATCAGGAAAATCAAGAACCTAACAACGGTGATGTCATGTCTATAAAGAGACAACTTAATTCATTACGAATTGAGGGTGAATGAATGAAAAAGAGGATGCTAAAGAGAAACTGATGAAGAGCAACTTCATACAGTATTGATCAATCAAGCTAAGGAAAGAGATAAATTTTTCTTTGGACACCTAGCAATAGAGCACTGCATCACCAAGCAGAAATTGTTAGTAATAAGTGAGAGGGGGAGGGGTGAATCTATGGCCTCAAAATTTTATCCTTCAAACATTTAAGCACCAATCAAATAAACTTCACATTATTAAGTCCCTACAAGCTGCATGCCATGAAATACTTATAATGATTTAACTGTCTGTCAGTTTTCGTTGTCTGTCCTTATTCTCCATGATTACCAATAAGCAGTGTAACTATTTACTGAAACTTAGTAAATAAGTAGAGTATACCGATCAAACCAGTGCTAATTATGTTATATACAAAATAATAAAGAAATGAATCATACACACATAACACATGAATTTTTAACGTGGAAACCCTGTTAAGGGAAAACCCACTAGGATCGGTACCCCAAATTTTCTCTCTTCTAAAGTGAGCCCTATTAAGAGCCAACCCTGTTAAAGGTTACAAACACACTATTAAGTGCAACCTTGTTAGAGGATATTATAGATAGAGGTTGTCACTTAGTATCAAGCATCAATTTCTACCATCCTTGAATCACCCTCCTTCCTAGACTGTCAATAGGTATCAGGCAAGTCCAATGCTACTTTCATGAATCAACCTTTTTGGCACTCCTTGGGATGTACCTCAATATATAGAAGATTGTTAAGTCCTGCTCTGTTAAGAGACTTGATGCTTCAATGGTTAAACTGAAACACTATGACCTGTTCATGATGCAACTTTGAATTGCAGATTTTCAGATCTATTTAAGTACATTACCTCTTTGATCAATGTATCAATTCAATTCTTTGTGCTCCACACTTTCTGCTCTGTGATGTTGTGCTTCACTGTTTGTCGATGTCTACAGAATTCTTTAGCTCTCCTTCAGCTTGATTGATCAGGACTGTATGAAGTTATTCTTCATCAGTTTCTCTTCAGCATCCTCCTTCTATTCACTCCCCTTAATCCCATTTGTAAATGAATTAAGCTTGTCTCTTATATAGACATGATATTCACTATTTCTTGATTCTTGATTCTTGGCGTGAAAAACAATCCATCCAATTTTGATTTAAAGGATAACTCCTAATTTACCTCATAGTTATCTTCTTTCCAACTGTACAAATCTTCTTTAAATCAATCACTTAACTCTAGTCAAATAAAACAAAGAAAACAACCAGTTAAATCTATTCTTAGCTCTTTCCAGCTAGATATTTTGTCATTTTATAAACTCTCCATTCCATTGGTCAACTCTGTAGTTAGTTGTCAGTGACAACTAACAATTCCGTCGGTGTGACTCTAGTTAGCTTTGGGATCTCCGTCCATTGGGCATTATTGGATTTTTACTCATTGAGAAACTCTATTTTCAGCTCGTCGGGCATCCCATGGTTTTGCTTCATTGGGCAACACTGTCTTCTACTCGTCGGGTATCACTGTGACTTTTCTTCTTTTCCTTTACCAATGGTGTGCACTCCGTCGGTGTTATTTGTCACTTAGTGAATACTTGACTTGTATGCATTGCTGAAAGCATAACCTTTGTTCCATTGATTCTCTAAAGTCTTTGACATTATGTACATGACCATACAGATGATATCAAGTTGACATCAATGACAATACAAACCATTAACTGATTTAATGCCTTGTATTATCTTCAACTTAACATTATCAAACATTCAATCAGTTACATGTCATCAATCTCTCCCTTTGGCATTGATGGCAACATACTATATTATCACACTATACTATTTATAATATAGTATGAAATACAACAGTTGAGATTCATCAAACTACCAATATTTTTGTTTGATAACTGATAAATGTCCGATCTCCGGTAAGATCTATTTTAGCTTAGATTTGATTCTTGTAGCTCTTTGTCTTCTAATGTGTTGATTCCTCTTCTTGTGTCAATTTCTCTCCTTTGAATATTCTCTCTTTTGTGATGTCTTTTTCTCTTTTCAACAACTCTCCCTTTGTGTAATCTTTTATACAACTTTCTCTTCCTTAGGATATAATCTCTCCCTGTTGGAGTAATCTGATAATGGATAATCTCTCTCCCTTATTTAGAAGAATGTGATAATATGGATAATCTCTCTCCCTTTAACAATAATGCTAAAAAAATATCTCAGAGATATCTGACATTCATATCAAACAATATTTTCTTTCCATCCATAATATATTCCTTGGATTTCCCTTATCCATCAGCAATACAATAATATTCTCCAGTGCTCAGTTCTAATATATAATTGTCTGTATATAGATATATCTTTGAAGTTCTTCTCTTTGCTTGCATCAAAATTTATGATGTTTTGATTATATGTAGGTTGATGCAGCCTTCAGTCATAATATTGACTGGTAGACAAGGGTTTGACCCCTAGTCTCTTTCTCAAGTACTCAAATGTATCCTTGGGTAGTGGCTTGGTGAAGATATCAACTAACTGTTCTTTTGATTACACATAATCAAGTTTCACCTCTTTTTCTTGAACTTGTTCTCTCAAATAATGATACTTTATGGCAATGTGTTTAGTCTTTGCATGCATGACTAGATTCTTGGAAATGGTTATTGCACTGGTGTTATCACAATAGATAATTACTGGTTTTGAGATCTTTATATGCATACCTTCCAACAACTATTTGATCCATGCAATATTTGAGCAATTTTCACTAGCAACAACATACTCTTCGTCTGCAGTAGACTAAGAGATGCATCCTTGCTTCTTGCTAATCCATGTGACAAGTCTGTCACCGATAAAGAACGCTCCTCCAGTTGTGCTCTTTCGATCATCAATATTTCCAGCCCAATCAGTGTCGGTAAACAACTTAATTTCAAATTTTCCTTCTCTTCTATACCATAATCCAAATTCCTTAGTGTTCTTCAAATATCTTAGAATTCTTTTCACAGCAGTCATATGTGACTCCCTAGGGTTTGCAGAAAATCTAGCAACAATTCCTACTACATGTGCAATATATGGTCTAGTGTGTACAACATACATGAGTTTTCCAATCATTGATCTGTACAAAATCTAAATTACCTCTGTTGTCTTGTCCTCCTTTGTTAACTTACATCTAGTAGCCATCGGTGTTCCAACTAGTTTGGAATCTTCCATCTTGTATATTTTTAGGACCTCTTTGATGTATTTGGACTGTGTAATAAAAATAACTTCACTTTGTTGAATGATCTGTAGACCAAGAAAGAACTTGATCTCTCCAAACATAGACATCTCAAACTCTTTTCTCATCTCATTAGAAAATGATTTGCATAGCATATCATTGCCTCCAAATATGATGTCATCAAAAAATATTTTAGCAATCAAAGTGTTAGCATCAGTATCTTCCTTTAAATAAAGAATATTATTTTTACTAGTCCTTACAAATCCAATACTTATTAGATAGGAATGAAGTCATTCATATCAGGCTCTAGGAGCTTGTTTCAATCCATACAAGGCTTTGTGAAGTCTACATACAATTTTTCTCTTATCTGGATTGACAAACCCTTTTGGTTTCTCAATGTATACCTCTTCTTCAAGTATTCCATTTAGGAATGCTGACTTGACATCCATTTGATATACTTTGAATCCTTTGAATGCAGCATAAGCAAGTATCATTCTTACTCCTTCTAGCTTAGCAATGGGTGCAAAGGTCTCTCCATAGTCTATACCTTCTTCTTTTGCATACCCCTTGCATACTAGTCTTGCTTTGTTTCTTGTGACTTCTCCATTCTCATTAAACTTATTCTTGAATATCCATTTTGTACCAATGACATTTTTGTCACCTAGTCTTGGCACAAGTGACTGTTTCTTTTTCTTTTCAATATGTTCAATCTCATTATTCATAGAACTTATCTATTCCTCATTATCTAGTGTAGCATTGACAGATTTTGGCTCGAACTCACAAATTAAACAATTTGAGTTTAAAGAATTACTTCTTGTTCTTGTACCAGTTTTCTTATCTCTTATGATCTAGATCTCTAGATGGTTCCTTCTTATATATCTTACAAGTATAGGTACAACTCTTTGTGTATCGTCTTGATCATTCTTTTGATCTTCATTTTGTTCGTCATCACCTTGCACATTATTCTGATTATTATCCTGACCGTTGGTAACAACAGTCTGACCATCGGTGGCAACATTCTGTTGTTCTGGAATTAAGCAATGTTGCTCAGGTAGAGTTTTGGGTTCTTCATAGTATACAAACTTGTTGTAGTCCTCTGGTTCTTTTGTTCTTTCCAGCTCATTCTTTTCTACAAATTCATCTATCTTTACATTTGCACTTTCAACAATTTTGTTAGAAGCCTTGATGAGACATTTATAGGCTTTGCTCTTGGTGGAATACCCTATAAAAATACCTTCATCACTCTTGGTGTCAAGCTTTCCATTTCTATCATCCTTTAATACATAACATTGACTACCAAAGATTTTGAAGTAACTTGCATAGGGTGTTTTACCATACCATAGCTCATAAGGTGTCTTCTTTGTGTCCTTCAATTGTACTTTGTTAAGTGTATAGACATCAGTACTGACAGCTTCCCTCCAAAATATTTGGGTGATGCCTTTCTCTATCATCAGTGTTCTAGCACAATCAACTATTGATCTATTCCTTCTCCTAGCAATCCCATTTTGTTGTGGTGTTCTTGGTGCAGAAACCTGTCTTTTTATACAATGCTCATTACAAAAATTAGTGAATTCATCTGATGTAAATTATCCTCCTCTATCTGACCTCAAGCATTTCAAATCCTTACCACTTTTTTTTTCTACAATAGCCTTATACCATTTAAACATCTTGAATGCTTCAGATTTATCTTTTAGAAACATGACTTTCATCATTCTAGAGTAACCATCAAAAAAGAGAATAAAATATCTATCTCCATAATAACTCTTTGTCCTCATTGGTCCACATAAATCAGTATGGACTAATTCTAGAATTCCATCAGATGTATGGGTTTTACTTTTCAAACTAGATTTAGTCATTTTACCTTTTTGACAATTCTTGCACATGATGTTGTCGGGCTTTGTCATTGTCGGTAAGCCTCTTACATTTATCCTTCTGCTTATTTTCATCATGTTGTCAAAATTCACATGACACAATCTTTTTTTCCATAGCCATATGTCTTTGTTTCTATTCATTAAGCAAGTGGTGTTAGTATCATTTAGATAGAATAAGTTACCTTTAGTCTGTTCACCGGTACCAATCAGTTTTCCTAATTCATTGAATATCTTTACCTTCTTATTCTCAAATGCTACTCGGTGACCTGAATTATTCAGCTGAGAAACACTCAACATATTATAATTCAATCCTTTTACCCAATAATAATTTTCACATTTAATTAGGCTATTTAGCATTATAGTTCCTTTACATTCAACTGGACAAGGTGTATCATTACTCATTCTTACTATACCACCATTATAATACTCAAAAGTGTTAAACTTTTATTTATCACCAGTCATGTGGTGAGTACAGCCACTATCTATAATCCAGATGTTATTCTTGCTAACCTTAGATATGAGTGCAGTTTCTACATACCTTTCATCTTCATCTGAATCATCCTTCACAACTACAAATACCATCTTGATGTCTTCATCAGGTTTGGTGTTAATATCTTCATCTTTGCAAGCAGCTAGGTAGCTATCCTTCTTGCCTTTGTTCTTGTAGTCTCGAGTATCTCTTCTTTCTGATTGTTGGTAACCTCTGTAATCTTTGTCATCACCTCTATCAGATTTCTTCTCAAAAGATATGTCATTACTTCTATTAGGACATCTTGTAGCAAAGTATCCAATCTCTTTACAATTAAAGCATATAAGTGGTAACTTCCCTTTGTATTTACCTTTGCCTCTCTGCATTCTTCTAGCCATAAGTGCTTCTATTTCATCTAGATCTTCTTCTTCACTCTCACTTTCACTATCTCTTCTAGATGTGTGTCTATGACTTGATTTTCTTACTCTCATAGAAGACTTAAATGCAAACTCTAAGTTTGGTAAGACACTATTATCAAAGTTATTCATCTCAAATGAAATCAGTCTACCAATTAAACTATCAAGAGTAGTTGTATTTTTTGCTACTGCTCTCTTTTCTTGAATGGAAAAACTCTAATAGCATATACAAGTAGTAAGGTTCTTAAGATTTTACTTACCACTGTCTCCTCTTCAAGTGTACCTCCAAATCCTTATATAGCATTGACTACTTCTTTTATTCTTGTGTTGTACTGTGTGATGTTTTCTCCTTATTTCATTCTGAGATCATCAAATTTTCCTCTAAGGCTTTATGCCTTGGCTCTCAAAACATTTGTATCACCTCCATGTACAAGCTTCAGTTTGTCCCACATCTTCTTTGCAGTTTTGCAATCCTTGACATCTTCAAATCTAGCATCAGAGAGTGAGGAAGAAAGCTCTATAACCATGCAGGTGTGTTCATGCTTCTCTCTCAAATTATCTATTGTCAATACTCCTTTAGGCAACACATATTTAGTATCTAGGAATTGAGTAACATCATTACCAATACCTGATAAGTGGAGTTTTATCTTTCTTTGCCATGAAGCAAAGTTGTCTTTGTTCAACTTGGACACATCTCATCTATTCATCTTGTGATCTTGACTTAGGTATTGAAACCTTCCTTTCTAAGCACACAAGCTCTGATACCAATTGTTAGTAATAACTGAGAGGGGGGAGTGTGAATTAGTGGCCTCAAAATTTAATCCTTCAAACATTTAACCACCAATCAAATAAAACTCAAATTATTAAGTCCCTACAAGATGCATGCCATGAAATACTTATAATGATTTAACTGTCTATCGGTTTTCCTTGTCTGTCCTTATTCTCCTTGATTACCAATAAGTAGTGTAACTATTTGCCAAAACTCAGTAAATAAGTAGAGTATACTGATCAACCTAGTGCTAATTATGTCAAATACAAAACAATAAAGAAATGAAACATACACACATTACACATGAATTTTTAACGTGAAAACCCTATTAAGGGAAAAACCACTGGGACCGATACCCCAGATTTTCACTCTTCTGAAGTGAGCCCTGTTAGGAGACAACCCTGTTAAAGGTTACAAACACACTATTAAGTGCGACCTTGTTAGGGGATTTTATACATAGAGGTTGTCACTTAGTATTGGGAATCTATCGCTACCATCCTTGAATCACCCTCCTTCTTAGATTGTCAATCAGTATCGGGCAAGTCCAATGCTACTTTCATGAATCAACCATTTGGCACTCCTTGGGATGTACCTCAATATATAGAAGACTGTTAATTATTTCTCTATTAAGAGACTTGATGTGATGCAGGAGCATCCTGGGTGTAAGGGAAATCTTGCATCACCCAAAAATATTTATGTTTTCTTTTCAATAAGGGTTACCTTGTGCAGAGCTGCTATTTATGGAAACTTGCTATTTTTAGTAAGTTG
>MU226419.1:113452-125636 GCA_018584345.1 Thuja plicata | reverse complement strand
TTTGGTTGGCCCTAAGGGCTAAATTTCTGGAACCTTCTCGGGCGGTGGAAATTGCCTATATAAAGAAGGCCCGTAGTGTTGTCTTAGGCAGTTCGGGACAGTTCTGGGTAGATCTGGGTAATAATTCACGGCTTTGTCCTACAGAATATTGTAAAGGGGAATGCCCATGTGGCTTTGCATATTGTAATTCTGAAAGTTTGTAATTCCGCATTTGTGGAGATAATAAGAAGTCCATTTTCTGTTCTTGCAAATTGCTGTTGCTTCTCTGTTTCTTTTATGTGTTTGTGGTATTAAGGGGAGCACCCTTCATCATGATGCTTCAATGGTTAAACTAAAACACCATGACCTATTCATGATGCAACTTTAAATTGCAGATTTTCAAATCTATTTAAGTACATTACCTCTCTGATCAATCTATCAATTCAATTCTTTATGCTCTGCACTTTCTTCTCTATGATGTTGTGCTTCACTGTTCATCGATGTCTATAGAATTCTTTAGCATTCCTTCATCTTGATTGATTAGGACTATATGAAGTTATTCTTCATCAGTTTCTCTTCAACATACTCTTTCTATTCACTCCCCTTAATCCCATTTGTAAATGAATTAAGATTATCTCTTGTATAGACATGATATTCATTGTTTCTTGATTCTTGATTCTTGGCATGAAAAATAATCCAGCCAATTTAATTTCAAGCATAACTCTTGATTTATCTCATAGTTATCTTCTTGCCAACTGTACAAATCTTCTTTTAATCAATCACTTAACTCTGATCGAATAAAACAAAGAAAACAACCAATTAAGTCTATCTTTAGCTCTTGCCAGCTAAATATTTTGTCATTTTCTAAACTCTTTGTTTCTTCGTTCAACTCTGTAGTTAGTTGTCGGTGACAACTGACAGTACTATTGGCATGACTCCAGTTAGCTTCACGATCTCCATCCGTCAGGCATTATTAGATTTTTACTCATCGGGCAACTCTATTTTCAGCTCGTCGGGCATCCTTTGGTTTTTTTTCGGGCAACATTGTCTTCTACTTGTCGGGTATCACTATGACTTTTCTTCTTTTCCTTTAGTGACGGTGTGCACTCCATTGATGTTATCTATCACTTAGTGAATACTTGACTTTTATGCATTGCTGAAAGCATAACCTTTGTTCCATTGATACTCTGAAGTCTTTAGCATTATGTACATGAACGTACAAATGATATCAAGTTGACATCAATGACAATACAAGCCATTAACTGATTTAATGCCTTGCATTATCTTCAACTTAACATTATCAAACATTCAATCAGTTACATGTCATCAAAAATATAGTGGAGCAAAGGTATTAAAAGAGATATATTGATCATATTAGTTTTATGAGCTTATAATTGATCTGTAAATCTACAAGTATATTTTGTATATATGAACAGATCATACTATTTTAGTTTAACCATTGATTCATAAAGTCTCTTAACCACGTGGGATTTAAAGATCCTTTCTATATTGAGATACATCCCAAAGTGTATCAAAAATTTTGATCACAAAGATAACATGAGATGCCAGATACCTATTGATAGGCCAAGAGAGTGTTTAATCAAGGAAGCTAGCATAGGGATTCCTAATATCAAGTGACAGACTAAACTTTTAAATTCTCTAACAAGGTCACACCTAACAGTGTGTTTGTAACCTTTAACAGGGTTGGTTCTTCACTGAGCTCACTTCAGAAGATTGAAAATTTTGGGTTACCGATCCCAAGTGGTTTTTCCCTTAATAGGGTTTCCATTCTAAAAATCCATGTTTCAATGTGTTTATGAGTCATTACTTTAGTGTTTTTCATTACACATAGCTTAACTAGATTATCGGTATACTCTAGATAATTTATTGTCTTTTGGTAAATTAACAGACTGCTATTCGGTAAACATACATTATAAGGTTTAACAAAGCATTCTGAGCAGTAGTAATTTGATAATTGTATTTGAAGGCATTCATCTTATAGGACTGAAGATAACTAGAGGCTTAATGTTGTGGTACTAAGTTGTTGGTTTGATTAATTGGAATATTTTTTAGGCCATTGATTCACCCCCCCTCTAAGTTATTACTAACAATTGGTATCAGAGCTTGTGTGCTTAGAAAGGGAGTTTAACAGCTCAAGAAAAAGATCACAAGATGAACAAACGAGATATTCCCAAGTTGAATAAAGATGAATTTGCATCATGGAAAAGTAGAATAAGAATCCACCTATCAGGTATTGGAAATGACGTTACTCAATACCTTGATACTGAATATGTGTTGCCTACAAGACCTCAAACTCTTGAGAAATTAAGAGTAAAGCATGAGCATAATTGCATGATGATAGAACTTGCATCATTACTCTTCGATGCTGAGTTTGAAGATGTCAAAACCTGCACCTTTGCGAAGAAAATGTGGGATAAGTTGAAGTTGGTACATGGAGGAGATGCCAATGTACTAAGAGCCAAGGCAAGAAGCCTAAGAGGGAGGTTTGATGACCTAAGGATGAAAGAAGGAGAAAATATCACTCAGTATAGCTGCAGAATCAAAGAGGTAGTCAATGCTATCCAAGGAGTTGGAGGTATACTTGAAGAGGAGACAGTGGTAAGTAAAATCTTAAGAACCTTACCACCTATATATTCTATTAGAGTTTCTGCTATTCAAGAAATGAGAGCAGTTGCAAACAATACAATTACTCTAGATAGTCTGATTGGTAGACTGATTTCATTTGAGATGAATAACTTTGATAATAGTGTCTTACTGTCTATAGAATCTGCATTCAATTTTTTTTTAAAGATAAGCAATTAAAGTCATAGACATGCTATTAGAAATGATAGTGACAGTGATAATGAGGATCAAGGACTTGATGAGATTGAAGCACTAATGACCAGAAGATTGTAGAGAGGCAAAGGTAGATACAAAGGTAAATTACCAGTTGTATGTTTCAATTGTAAAGAGGTTGGACACTTTGCTACAAGATGTCTAAACAAAAGGAAAGATGACAAAGGAAATGATAGATCATATGAGAAGAAGTTTGATAGAGGTGATAACAGAGATTATCGAAGAAACCGTCAATCTGACAAAAGAGATACTAGAGACTACAAGGAAAAAGGGAATAAATCTTGTTACCTAGCCGAGAATAGAGCTGATGACCCTGACACTGAATCAGAAGAAGACATTGAGATGGTATTTGTATCCATGAAGGATGATTCAGACAAAGAAGAAGAGAGGTATATAGAAACTGCACCCATATCTAAAGTTAGTAAGAATGATGTCTAGATCATAGATAGTGGCTTCACTCACCATATGACCGGTGATAAAAAAAAGTTTGAGAATTTTGAATACTATAATGGTGTCTCAGTAAGAATGGGAAATGATACACCTTGTCCAGTTGAAGGTAAAGGAACTATAATGTTGAATAACCTAATCAAATGTGAAAATGCTTACTGGGTAAAAGGACTAAATTATAATATGTTAAGTGTTTCACAACTGAATAATACAGGCCACCAAGTGGCATTTGAAAATAAGAAGGCAAATATCTTCAATAAATTAGGAAGGTTGATTGGAACTGGTGAGAAGACAAAAGGTAACCTTTTCTATCTTGATGACACTAACACCACTTGTTTAATGGCTAGAAACTAAGACATATGGTTGTGGCATAAAAGATTATGTCATGTAAATTTTGACAACATGATAAAGATAAGAAAAAAAAGGAATTCAGAGGCTTACCGAGCATGACTAAGCCCAAGCATAGCATGTGCAAGAATTGTCAAAAAGGTAAGACGACAAATTATAGTTTCAAGAGTAAAACCCATACAGCTAATGCAATTCTATAATTAATCCATACAAATCTATGTGGACCCATGAGGACAAAGAGCTACTATGGAGATAGATATTTTATTCTCTTTGTTGATAATTATTCTAGAATGGTGACAATCATGTTCTTAAAAGATAAATCAGAAGCATTCAAGATGTTTAAATGGTATAAGGCTATGGTATAAAAACAAAGTGAAAATAAATTGAAATGCTTAAGGTTAGATAGAGGAGGGGAGTTTACTTCAGAAGAATTCACTAACTATTGCAATGAGCATGGAATTAAAAGATAGGTTTCTGCACTGAGAAAACCACAGCAAAATGGAATTTCTGAAAGGAGAAACAAATCAATTGTTGACTGTGCAAGAACATTGATGATTGAGAAAAGCATCACTCAAACTTTTTGGAGGGAAGCTACCAGTACTGCTATCTACACATTAAACATAGTACAATTTAAGTACACAAAGAAGACACCCTATGAGATTTGGTATGGTCATATACCCAATGCAAGTTACTTTAGAATCTTTGGTAGTCAATTTTATATTTTGAAGGATGATAGAAATGGAAAACTTTACTCCAAAAGTGAAGAAGGTATCTTTCTAGGGTACTCAACCAAAAGCAAGTCTTATAAATGTCTTAACAAGTCATCTAACAAAATCATTGAAAGTGCAAATGTGAAAATAAATGAATTTGTAGAAAAGAATTATAAGGAAAGAAGAAAAGAACAAGAGGATTACAATAGGTTTGTTTATATAGAACCTAACACTCTACCTGAGCAGCAATGTATCGCTCGTGAGCAACAGAATATTGCACCCGAGCATCAGGTTGCAATTACCAAAAATTGGGAAAATCGTCAAGATGATGCTCCGAACAATGGAGATCAGAACAAAGGTCAAGAAGATGATCAGAATGATGAAAAAAGTGTTGAACCAAAACTTTCAAATTATGTCAGAAGACATCATCCATAGAATCAAATCATAGGAGACATGAAGGTTGGAACAAGAACAATAAGTAAGTCACTAAACACTAGATGTTTGCTTTGTGATTTTGGGCCTAAATCTTTTAATACTACACTTAAGAATGAAGAATGGGTTAGTGCTATGAATGAAGAAATAGAACAAATTAAGAATAATAGTACATGGACACTAGTAACAAAACCAGATGAAAATAATGTCATCGGTACCAAATGGATATTTAGAAACAAGCTGAGTGAGAATGGAGAAGTCACAAGAAATAAAGAAAAGTAAATATGCAAGGGATATGCACAAGAAGAAGGTATTGATTATGGAGAAACCTTTGCACTGATTGCTAGACTAGGAGTTAGAATCTTACTTGCTTAAGATGCATTTAAAGGATTCAAGGTATACTAGATGGATGTCAAATCTGCATTCCTAAATGGAATACTAGAAGAAGAGGTATACATTGAACAAACAGAATGGTTTGTTGATCTAGACAAGAGAAACATGGTATGTAGACTACATAAAGCCTTGTATGGATTAAAACAAGCACCTACAACCTAGTATGAAAGACTTCACTCCTATCTCATTAGCCTAAAATTTGTTAGAACAAGTGAAAATAGCAATTTGTACTTAAAAGAAGATACCGATGGTAATATTCTAATTTTTGAAACTTTTGTTGATGATATCATTTTTGGGGGAAATGAATTGTTATGCAAATCCTTTGCTAATGAAATGAGCAAGGAATTTGAAATTTCTATGTTTGGGGAGATTAAATTTTTTCTTGTTCTATAGATTCTTTAACAAGATGCAGGCATATATATCACTCAGTCCAAATACATCAAGGAAGTGTTAAAGATATTCAAGATGGAAGATTACAAACTAGCTATAACACCTATGGCTACCAGATGTAAGCTGACAAAAGAAGACAAATCAAATGAGTTAAATCAAACATTGTATAGATAAATGATTGAAAAACTTATGTATGTTTTTCACACCAGACCAGATATAGCACATGTAGTTGGAATAGTTACAAGATTCTATGCTAATCCCAAAGAATCACATATGACTATTGTCAAGAGAATTCAGAGATATCTGAAGAACACCGAGGACTATGGCTTATGGTATAAATGAGAAGGAAAATTTGAGCTACAAGTCTATACAGATGTTGATTGGGTTGGAAACATTGATGACCGAAAGAACACAACTCGAGGAGAATTATTCAAGGGTGACAGACTTGTCACATGGATCAGCAAGAAGCAAGGATGCATCTCTCAGTCTACTATAGAAGTAGAGTATGTGGCTGCTACTACAAATTTCTCCAATATTACATGGATCAAACAATTTCTAGAAGGTATGAATATGAAGATTCTTGAATCGGTAATTATCTTCTTTGATAACACCAGTGCAATTAACATGTCTAAGAATCCAGTCATGCATGCTAAGACTAAGGATATTTCTATCGAGTATCACTATCTAAGATAACAAGTGCAATCAAAGGAGGTGACATTGGAATATGTTCAATCAAAGGAACAATTAGCTGATATATTCACCAAGCCATTACCAAAAGATACATTTAAGTACCTGAGATAGAGATTAGGGGTCCAACCCTTCTCTATCAGTTAGTAAGGTGATAAGGAGGTTGCATCACCTCATACCAAATATGAATATCAGTTATGGTGATGCAAACATCGAGATGAATAGTAACAGATACATCTGTACATAGCAAGGTACAAGTATGCACCAAACACCAGATACATTGTATTGCTAATGGATAGGGAAATTCAAGGAATATATTATATAAAGGGATGGAACATGATATAGATGATTTTTTTTGGCATTGTTGTCAAAGGGAGAGATTATCTCATTATCAAAGGGATCATCAAAAGGATCAAAAGGGAGAGATTATTTCATTATCATCAGGGAGAGATTTGGGAGAGATTATCTCATTGATCAGAAAACATTATGTCATTATCCATGAAGTGAAGTTCCAGAGAATCAGACAGAAGAGTTAATCAATATTTAAAGGGAGAGAAATTGATTACATATGAAATATCCATCTCAGGGAGAGAAGCAACAGAGGGAGAAAGTTCATTCAAAGAGAGAATATTCATGTCAAAAGAAAAAGATATTATCAAGAAGAGGGATAGTCAAGGCAGAGCACATATCAGAATAGAGACATTAGATGCTACATCTATCCAGTGAAGGGATTGAATATTGAAGAAAACCATTCTGCAAGAAAAAAATCTAAGCTATTTTTGAGCTTATTGAAAGCTAGACATTTGTAATAGTTACATTAGGAAAGCTTGATGAAACTGTTATTATTCATATTGTATTAGTAATAGTATAGTATGATAATGTAGTATGTTTCCATCAATGCCAAAGGGAGAGATTAATGATATGTAATAGATTGAATGTTTGAAGATGTTAAGTTGATCACCGAAATGTAGGAGGATAATGCAAGACATTGAATCAGTTAATGGATTGTATTTTCATTGATGTCAACTTGATATAATCTAATCGGTTATAATCAAAGTGTCAAAGACTTCAAATAATTAGAGAGATAAATATTATGCTTTCAGTAATGTATAAAAGATAATCATTCACAATGTGACTTCAAAAACTGATGGCTAGTGGAACCCGACAGACAGAGATCACTGAAAGTCAAGTCATAGTAATGCTTGAGCAAGAAGACCCACAAGCATTACCGATGAGCAGAATCACAAGCATAAACGATGACCAGAATCAAAGTGTAAACCGATGGAGAAGACCGAGGAGAACTAGAGTGTTGACCGAAGCTATCAAAGAGTCAAAACACCAAAATTAATTTGAGTTCAGAAATGAAAAAAATATCTAGCTGGCAGAGCTAAATATGGACTTAACTAGTAGTTATCTTTGTTTTCATCAACAAGATACAACCAGAGATAAGTAAAGGATTTAAAGTTGTTTTTTCTAGTTGGAAAGAAGATCTATGCAAGATAAAACAAGAGTTTTTCTTTAAATCTGATTGGCTAAGATTGTGGAGCACACCAAGATCAAGAAAATCAAGAACCTAACAATGGTGATATAATGTCTATAAAAGAGAAAACTTAATTCATTATGAATTGAGGGTGAATGAATGAAAAAGAGGATGCTAAAGAGAAACTTATGAAGAGAAACTTCATACAGTCCTAATCAATCAAGTTGAGGAAAGAGCTAAATTTTTTTGTGGACACTGAGCAACATAGCACAGCATCACTGAGCAGAAGTATAGTGGAGAAAAGGTATTAAAAGAGATATATTGATCAGATTAGTTTTATGAGCTTACAATAGATCTAAAAATCTTCAAGTATAAGTTGTATATGTGAACAGATCATACTATTTCAGTTTAACCATTGATTCAAAAATTCTCTTAACTGAGTGGGATTTAAAGATACTTTCTATATTGAGATACATCCCAAGGAGTATCAAAAAGTTTGATCATGAAGATAGCATGAGATTCTAGATACCTATTGACAGGCCAAGAGAGTTTTGATTAAGGAAGGTATCATAGAGATGCCCAATATGAAGTGACAGACTAAACTTTCAAATCCTCTAACAAGGTCACACCTAACATTGTGTTTGTAACCTTTAACAGGGTTGGCTCTTCATCAAGCTCACTTCAAAAGAGTGAAAATTTTGGGTTACCGGTCCCAAGTGGTTTTTCGCTTAACAAGGTTTCCACGTTAAAAATTCATGTGTCAATGTGTTTATGAGTCATTACTTTAGTGTTTTCAATTACACATAGCTTAACTAGATAGATCGGTATACTCTAGATAATTAACTATCTTTCAGTAAATTAACAGATTGCTATTCGGTAAATATAGAGTATAAGGTTTAACAAAGCATTCTGAGAAGTATTAATTTGGTAATTTTATTTGAAGGCATTCATCTTATAGGACTGAAGATAACTAGAGGCTTAATATTGTGGTACTAAGTTTCTGGGTTGATTAATTGGAATATTTTTGAGGTCACTGATTCACTCCCCCCCTCTCAGTTATTACTAACAGCATGTATATCCAGAAAAGGGAGAGACATAATCATAAGTTGCTATGCCTATCTAGTGAAGGGAATAAAGAATGAAGGAAGTACTCTGCAAGAATCAAATCTAAGCTAGAAGAGCTTATCGAGAGTCAAACATTTTTATTGGTAATAGAAAAATAAGTTTGGTAGGAATCGATGAACTAAAACTGATACATTTCATATTGTATTAGTAGTATGTAGTATGTTTCCATCAATGCCAAAGGGAGAGATTTATGAACTATAACTGATTGAATGTTTGAAGATGACAAAGTTCATGATCACCGAGATGTAGAAGGTAAATGAAAGACATTAAATAAGTTAATGTATTGTATTGTCATTGATATCAACTTGATATGGTATGATTGCTCATACACATATTTTCACTATACTTAAAAATATGAAAAGACAAATTTTTTGTCGTCGGTAATCATGTACACCGAGTGATAGTAAACCCCAAGGAATAGTGAACCCTGAGCCCAAAATTTCACTATGTTACCCAATGGATAGTGTTTCTTGAGCAAGTGATACCCAAGCAAGAATTACTGAGCTAACTGTAGTTGTCACCAAATAGAACTAAAGTTGATGTCAGAACTATCTAAGGTAGTCACCGAGTACAACTGAAGTGTTGACTGACAGGAGTTGAAGTTAGGATATGAAAAATAACTTAGGTGGTAGGAGCTAAATATAGAGCTAACTCTTTGATTACATTTTTTTCATCTATCAGTTAAAATCTAAAGATAAAAAGGAGATTTAAAGCATGTTTTATTCCAGAAAACAAAGAGAGTTTTACATATTAAAACTAAAGCAAGCATGGTGAGATTTATGAATCAAGAAGTGATCAACGAAGAAAACAAGAAGGACAAGAAATAGTAAAATCATGTCTATATAAAGAGACAAGTAATTCATTATCAATGGAGGAATGCTGAAGAGAATTCTGGTGAAGATAGAAGTCTTCATACAGATCTGATCATACAAGCTGAAGAATAGAGCTAAGAATTCTATAGACACTGAGCAACAAAGAAGCAAAAACATTCACCAAGAAGAAAGAAGTGGAGCAAATAACTTGAAGAGAACATTGATTAGAAGAGGTACTATGAGCTTACAATAGATCTGAACATCTGGAAGATTATGTTTTTTTTATGAACAGATCATATATTGTTTCAGTTTAACCATTGATTTAGAAAATATCTTAACAGAGTAGGATCTAACCATCCTTTATATATTGAGATACATCCCAAGGAGTATCAAAAGGTTTTCATATTGACAACATAGTGAATACTAGATCAAGTGATAAAATTTTATTGATAAATCCTCTAACAAGGTCGCACTTAACAGTTTGTTTGTAACCTTTAACAGGGTTGGCTCTTCACCAAGCTCACTTCAGAAGAGTGAAAATTTTGGGTTACCAGTTCAAAGTGGAATTTCCCCTAACACGGTTTCCACATTAAAAATACATGTGTCAAATGTGTATATGGTTCATTGCTTTGATGTTTTTCTTTACACATTACTAAAATAGGATTGATCGGTAAACACTAAGTTATTTACTGTATTTTGGTAAAGGTTAAGAAAAGATAGACTTCTATTTGGTAAAGCTTAAGGAAAGGATAAAAAGTATAAACACCGAGTAGTATATACATGTTAGATTCACACAAGGCATACATATTATATGACTGAAGATAATTAGAGGTTTTATATTTGTGGTATAAATTTTTGGATTGATTTATTGGATTAATTTTTTAGGCCACTGATTCACCNCCCCCTCAGTTATTCTAACAATATGGTGAGAGGGATATTAATAAATTTTTATAAATTAATTAATATGAATAAATAGAAGACTTAGGAGTAGAGGAATAAGCTAAGTAAATTAACTAAATAAAATAATGTATTTAGCAATAGAGGAAAACATGATTAATTAAATAATAAATATTTAAATAATCAATCGAGCCAATTTTTAGTGTATAAAAGGATTTACTAACGTACTCCCAAAATTATGTGTTTTGGTTACTACTTAATATTAGGTAACCATTTACAAGTTAAATACAATTTATCACAAATATAAGATAGGAAAAAATCTAGTGTGATAAAACTCCTCTCCAAAAGAGAGTGTAAAATATAATTATGTGCAATTGAAAAAATAAGTAATGAATGGAAATCATCAAAACCTCCAAGGACTAAATCCTTTACAAAGATAAAATTGATAGCCTCCCATAAGATGGAAAGAGAGAGACTATGTAATCCCTCTCCATGTGGAATGTTTACCAATGATAGATGTTAATACATAGATGTAGAAGATGGTCCAATTTTGTCAAACGACATTCCTCCCCTTAAGAAGAAACAAAACCAAAGGTGTATGTATCAAGTATCTCAATCCTAAAAGGAATTTTTAAGAAGAAATATCAATATGTGTGTATTCTTTGAAAGATGCTCAAGTGTCTCCATATCAATGTTGACTTTTTCCTATTCAAATGAGGCATTCTAAGCCACACTACAATAGAAAAAATCTAAGAAATAGTGAAGATGTATGAAGAGAAAGATAAAAAGACTCAAGTGTCTCCACCAAATAAAATTATGGAAGATTCAATACAAATCCAAAAGGAAGAAACCTAATCTTATATTTCTATTGATTTTATTTGGGTCTCTTGTTCATCAATCCAAAATAAGACAAGAGCACACTCAACTTTTCAAGATCTTCCAAGAATCTTATCCTTCCAATAGCTAAAGAATGATTACCTCCCAGATATAAGAAGACACTTTTGAATATGAAGATTTGATACCATGTTAGAGTCACTCAAGGACTCAAACTCTCAAGATTGCCTACAAAAAATAAAATAACCTTTTATAAAAGAGAAAAGAAAGACCACATTTTTTTAAATAATGGATGAAAAATGTTTTAAATAAATAAGATCAATGATGTGCATATGCAATCTATGCAATACCTTGTAATATGATATGAAATGTAAAAATAAGACCTTAATCCTATTTCATGTGACAAATGGTAGATAAGATCACGTCTACAAGAGACCTCTAGTAAGACTCATAACTCACTAAGTAAACCTAGCATGTTAAAATGCGTGAAAAAATCTTAATTAAGAACTAGATAGATAATGTACATTTTGAACACTACAAAAATAGATAGTAAACACTCTTATTGACACCAATAGAAAGTAGTTGTTGGATATTTCTTACTAATAGGGATAAATATAAATAATAAATAAGATTACTTTTCCTACATGCATCAACATACTTTCATTATGGTTTTACTTATATATAGATATAGATATAGATACATATATGTATATGTTTTTGTGTATGTGTATGTGTATGTATATGTGAATGTATAAGTGTATGCATATGTGTATATTTATGTATGTGTGTGTGTG
>MU226419.1:74259-111743 GCA_018584345.1 Thuja plicata | reverse complement strand
AGATTGATTCACTTATGCATTGATCCTTTTTGGGTTGATCAATTTGGATCCTTCCTTTGTGCATATGAGAATAAAAGGGAATATCTTATTTATCCCTCCACTCTAAACATTAAATGTAAAGGTGATAGGTGATTTGAGTATCAAAACACTCTTATTCAACAAGAACATCATTTTTCTCCTTTACACAGATATATAAATTTATATATATGTATATATATGTATATATGTATATTATATGTATATATATATAAATGTACATATATATATACATGTATATATATAAATATATACATGTATAAATACACACACACACAGATATATATATATATATATATATATATATATATATATCCCCACACACAAATATCTATATCTATGTAAGATTTACTTATTCATATAATATGTATGAAATTATGTTGTAAACTAAAACAATGGTTTAAATATTTTAATATTTAATACTTTAAAATTGAAGTCTCTTGAAATTTTAATCATAATTAACCTTAATTTAAGTTTTAGTTATTTTTATTTCATAGAACTTAAGAAATCAATTGTATTTGAACTTAATCAATCAAAGATTTCTATTGATAGGTGAGAATGGTGGGTCGCCAAGGGTATGGAAGGTGGGTACCCCCTTGTAGGGTGTGGGGGAACAACCCCTTCAATAAGGGGTCTAAAGATCATATGCCCCAAAGAAGGTCGAGGGTAGAGCACCCAAAAGCCACATTTTATGTATATTTAGATCATTCATCATTAGGTCTTATATCTTACAATAAATATTTTGTTAACCTGTATTATCCTCAAAGGAAACCCTAGATTATGAGGGCATTTTATTCTTGATGTAGATTATGATGTATTATGGGAGTCTAATAGCTATTGAGTTTCCTCCAAATCTCTAGTTAGTGATTGTCTTGTGAGAAGCTTGTTTTGCAAGTATATTATAATCTTCATGATGTCTAAAGATATATTGGGTGACTTTTTGAGTGAGATATTTTACTCCAAAAAGAATTTTACCAACATAAATCACTATATTATAATATAAATTATGTTTATGTTTATTTCTATTTAAGATCTATAACTTATTTAATAACCTTAAAATATTTTTAAAACCGTCCTTTAAAGATTAACGAAAGAAGATATTTTACTACCTTAATTTTCTTACATATATTACATTAAAAAATTCTATTTTATTTTCAAATGATTAATAAAAGAACTACTATTTTAAATTTATATTTTATAATTGATAGAAGCAACATTTTACCCCTATATTAATAATAGGATAGTAATTTATATGAGCATGAAAAAATAGATTCCTACTTGAAATAGATACTCTCCCTAGACATTATTATAAAGTATACTAAATGTTAAGCTTAGATATATAATGGAGAAGGTTGAGTTTCATTATTATTATTCTTTAAATATATATAAGATTGACAAGTGTATGTTAAATGGAAAGATATAAAAAAAAAAAAAAAAAAAAATTTCACATAATATAAAAATCTATGGGTGAATTTGGAGGAAATATTGTTTTGTAACATAATGATATTTAAACTATACTATACAAATTTAAGCCCTTTATCTATAATAATCTTAGAAAAAATTTGTGGGCATCTAAGTAGTAATATCTTTGAAGGTGGATGATATTTAGAGATTCCACAATAATGTTGAGTTATAATAAAGAAAATGATTATTGGTTTTTCTTAAAGAAGATAATGCATAAGATGGGTTTTGATAGCAAGTGGATAAAGTGGATAATGGCTTGTGTTAGAGGGGATAAGTTTTCAGTCTTGATTAATGGTTCTCCTTGTAGATTTTTTTCTTCTTCACAAGGGGTCAGATAGGGGGATTCCTTGTCCCCTTTCCTATTCATCATTATGGCAGAAGGTTTGACTATATTAATTTCCTATTAAAATTCTCAAGGCAACTGGGGAGGTATTACTCTTCATCAATCTCAGTTGTCTATCACACATACCTTATTTGTAGATGATTCCTTATTGTATGGCATGGGTTCCTTTCATGAATCTAGAGTGATTAAGGAAACTTTGGAAGAGTATTGCAGTTTCTCAAGTCAAAAAATTAATAATTCTAAATCCAAGATTTTTTTCTTTAATATGCCTAGATCTTCCCAATCAGTCATTAAAACCTTGCTTGGCTTTGAAGTTGCTAAAACTCCAAGTAAATATTTGGGTATCCCCCTTTTCAGGGTTTGTGTAGAGCTTCCTTTTGGGACAACAACTTTCATTCCATCAGAGATAGTATTTATTCTTGGAAAGCTAGATGGCTCTCTCTTGTTGGAAGAATTATCCTTGTCAAGATAGTTTTGTCCTCTATCCAAAATTACATCATGATAGTTCTTTTGGTTCCTAGGACAGTATTGGGAAATATTTACAAATTCCTCAAAGACTTCATCTAGAAAGGCAACATGGATAGTGTAGCAAAATTTCCTCTTGTTGCATGGAAAAAGATTTTCTTACCCAAGGACCGTGGGTTGTGGGGCTTCATAGTGTATATGAGAGGAACATTAGCCTTGGGGATAAATTATTTTGGAAACTCTATGAAAATCCAGGTTTACTTTGGGATAGAATCATTAGGATTAAATATTTGGATATTGATGATCCTGCCTAGATATTTACAATCAGAAATCCTCTGATGGGTTCTGCAATATGGAACTTTGTTGTCAAATTTCACCAAGTGATTCTTCCTCATTTATCTTGGGTTGTGAATTCGGGGGACAAGGATAATTTTTGGGATGACTCATGGAATAGAATACCTCATGTTTCATCTTTTCTTGGGCTTCTTCCATCAACTAGGGATATGCTTTGGAAACAATGGGGGGATAAAGTGTAGGATTCCATTATTATTTTTAAGACAGCTGAAGGTATTAAGGCAGATTGGAAAGACTTATCTCTTATTGATCTCCCACAGGAACAGATAGATTTATTATCTGGAATATTTGAACAAAGCCCCTTCATTTGACTGGTGAAGGTGATAGGTTGATTTCATCTGAAGCTCTAGATGGTAGATATTCAATGAAGTTGGGATACCTAACTTTAACTACTTATAGATTGCCCCTGAGTAAGCATTTGTTTCAGTATTTATGGCATTCAACATCTTTCTAAAATCTAGATCTTTCTTATGGTTGGAAATCCTTGAGAGGAACCTCACTAGCGATTTTCCTCTTAGATTGGGCATTGCAAATAGTTTTCAGTGTGTTATGTGTGGTTTACATTCAGAATATTCTAATCATCTTCTTGTCTCTTTCTCCTTTAGTCAAGATGTTTGGTATTGGACCTTAGGGAAGTTGGGTTGGCATGGTCCTTTACCAACTAACTTAATAAGCCTTCTTCATCAATGGCCTCTCCTCTATAAAGACTCCTTTTTTCTCAGATTTGGAGAGTGGTCCTAGTAGTTGTCACATGGTGTATATGGTGGGAGAGAAATAAGAGAATTTTTAGAAGAGAATCATTCTCTATGGACCAAGTTTGTGAGGTGGTCAAAAAATCATTCTATGAAATGGTTAATAGATATAAATTCTTATCTTTATTATTCTCCTCTCATGACTCAAAGGTTATGAACTCTTGGCCCCTCATTTTTATTCCTTTTAAGGGAGTTTTGATTTGAAAACAATCCAAAAAGGAGGGTAGGAAGGACATCAAGTGGGAGCCACCTGATGAGCACTTGGTTAAACTCAATTTTGATGGGGCTTTGAAGGGTAACCCAGGGATCTCACAGATTGGATGTTTTTTGAAATATTCAAACACTAGGATTATCAGAGAAGCTTTAAATATCCCTCTTTTCTCAACCATTCTCATTCATGATTTTCATTGTGTTGTAAGTTTTCTTGGGTTATCTGCTCTGGTTTTGGGTTTCAGCTGGTTGTGTCATGGAGTATAGAGAGTTTAACTTTAGGATCAAGTTGGAGGCCAAAGAGTGGGAATCCCTGATTGTGGTTATGTATCTTAGGCACCATATGCGAGTGGTTTTTTGTCCATTACTAGATGAAGTGGATAATGTCATCCGTCATGTTATAGGTGACAATGTTCTGCTCCCAAAAGCGTTGAGATGTCTCTATCATTCGTAGGTGGTATCGATCTTCTTATTGAATTCTTTCAATATGTTACAAGATTATATTCCATTCACGGGGATGGTGGGTAAGTTGATTAAGGAGGAATTTTCTTCCTTAGAAGACATTCACAAAGCAATTAAGGTTTATAACCTGCGCTCGTCAATGGCTTGGGTGGGAGGATTTTCCTCCTCGGACCGGTTGGACAGTAAGATGGAACATGTCTGTATGTTTGACATCTTCAATCTCAGGCTGGAAAGAAGGGAACCTAGTTTCTTCAGAAGGGATATGGATACTCTAGCAAGCATAGTGCCATGTCTGGTGGTTGTGGAGGCTTATTCACTTTAAGATAGTATTTACACCTTGGTGCAGTTCGTTGGGGCTGAGGGCATTGTGAGGTCTTCTCCTTCTCCACGATCTGAGGTTTTTGATGATTCGGCTAGCTCCTTGGGTGAATTCTACCCAATAGGTAAGTGTCCATGTCACTATGGTGGGAAGATTAAACCTAGGTGCTAATGGGCAGTTGGTTCAAATAATTTTTTTTGGTGTCTATGACCCTCTCATTTGGAATGCAAATCATCAGTAAATTTTAGTTTGTATTAGGTTTTTTGGATATGTTTAGTGTTGGGCTAGGCTGTATATTTTTTGGGTTTTGGTGGGTCTCTCTCTCTAGCACAGGAGCTTCATATGGTTGTATAAATTATTAGCTAGCATTTTTTGTATTATGTTTCAGCAAAGATGGTGATTTTCTTCCTACTTCTTTACTCCCTGAGCCTCTCTAAAGAAGTTATTAATAAAATATAATGGCACTCCCATTTTTATCAAAAAAAAAATTGATTGTATACTTGTCACTATGCAAGCATGTAATGCTTTTTTTAGGGGAAATAATCCTTTTTAATTATTTTGATTATGGTATTTCAAAAAGAGTATAAAAACAATATCAAAGGAGATCTATCAAAGATGAATGTATGACGATAAGTATATTATCAAATAAAATATCAATAATTATAATAGTCATTTTTATAACAATACGTATAAAAGCTAAAAATTAATCATCATATATTTTGAGAAAACTAAAATTTAAAAATAAAATTTAAGTAAATAAAATAAAACAATTCTTAAATGTTTCTATAAAAAGTTAATAGAACTAAATAAAAATAATAATTCAAAATTGATATCTCTTTACATTTTTTAGATAGATATATTTAAAATATGTAGACATATAATATAATACTAGTATATCTATCTTTAGGCGATGTCTGTGTTGGGATAATGGAGAGGTGTGTGTACTGAGATGGCAGGGTTGAATCATTACCCTTTCAAACTTTTGATCAATTCTTGTAACCAATGTTCTAGATTAACCGATTGAGTAGATTTCATACACCAAACATATAGTATCACTGCTGAAATGTAAATGCATGTAGAATAAAAAATACACATACATAAAATTAAGTACTCATGACACTAGTATTTTGGTATTGCAGAAAACCCCTATTAGAAGGTAAAAACTGCAGTGGGGATGAGATCCACACAACTTCACTACTGCATAAATAAAGTTAGCATGTTAAAGCTTACAAGAATGATCACTTCTGATGATCTTACCCTATTAGGAGTAATAATGAGATCGATTAGATGTACCTTGTGTGAGTATTTAGCAACATAAAGTATTTGTGCGCTCGATTAAGAGATTTACAATAAGATGGTTAAGTCTACTCTGTTAAGAGATTTTGGGGTCTATTATAATTGTTATAGAGTAACAAAAATTTGATCTAAAACTTAAACAATCTCAATATTTCTGATACAGATCCATTAAGTACATACAAAACATATCACCTCAATTTGAATGATAATACCTTCTTCTCTGTTTTGCGTGGTAGCGTAGCCTTAGTTCTGTAAACTAATTTTTGCAATGTAGTCTCTCTCCTTAAAATCCTTGTCTGATCTCTGATGTCTATAGTATGGAAGCTACTTCATCATTTATTGATCAACATACATTACAAAATGACATCTATACATTTATATATATCATACTCTATGACCTAGTTAGGGTTTAACAATTACATCCCTAACCTAAGATCAATGGTGTACAAAATTTACCTTGATCATCTACACATAGGAGACATAAACAATTAATGTTGTAAATCCATAATTAATGTCCTCCTTGATCATGTAAACCATTATCTAGGTCGGCTAAAAAGTTGTTACATAGAATGATGTGACATAAAAAAATTTTAGGTGGCCTATGTTCCACTTGGTTAATGTTGTCTCTTGGTGCTCAGTCTAGTGTGTGTATCGTAGTTATACTAGTGTTCGGTTATACTATGTAGCTCAGTGTTATTTAGTGCTTGGTATAGTCTGTCTACTCTAGTATCACTATACTCAGTTAACTCTGGGCATGATTAGTGCTCTCGGTTAACTTTGTACTTCAGTGATTATACTGACTGTCTTGTTGTGACTCTGTTACCGACTGTCCATTATGTTGGCTTGATAAATAATGACAACTTCAATGCATAATTGGAGTAACATTCTCCCCCTTTGGCATTAGTATCAAAAACTTATTATCATACATAATACTATAGATAGTGACTCTCCCTTTGTACATGTTCTCCCCCTTTGTATATACTTGGTATATACATATATGAACTCATCCTGGTTATAGTATCCCCCTTTACTAAACATATATACATATATTTCCCCCTTTTTTGAAAATAATAACAAAAGGAGTATAACTTACAGTTTGTCAAAAATATTAGGATGGGTATACTTGAGAGTTTTCAGTATCTTCTCCCATTCCTCTTTTAAATGCTCGATGGTTAACTGTTCTAAATTGATCTGAGCATGCATATCATATATGTTGTCTATCACTAACAATTTTGGGGTGGCAATTAGATTCTTTACCAATGTCATATGTTTCTGCATCTTGATAAAAAGTGGTAGTAACATCTCCTAAAGCTTGGTTACTTGTTCTTAGATTGTCTCTTATTTTTTCTTCAAGTCTTGTCTCGACTGCTAGTTTTGAAGTACCTTGTTGTAATGCATATGTAATGCATGTTTCTTGGTTGATAGACTGTTTGCACTATCCTTTAGATCTTAATCTATTTACTTTATCTTTTCACTAATCTTGGTAGTGAAGTGATCTAGAGTGCATAACTATTGTAGAATTGTAATGCCTTCTGATATAACAGCTTTTAAACCACTTACAAATTTATACAAAGTTACTTTATGTACTGCCACTGCCTAGCTGATCTTCTCAGTAGCTTTATACTGGATCTTCTTCTCAGCTCTTTCTACCAATTTCTTCTCAGCATCATTGTCAGGTTTTTCAATGCCTCGATGATTAGTTCAAGTTGTTCAAGTATGGGGGCTCATTCATCAATTTTGATATCTGGTATAACTTGCAATAGAATCTCTTTAGATTTTTCTATCACTTGTGCACTCTTTGCTTCTTGTCTCAGCTTGTCATGTGCTGATTTTTGGGTACAAATTTCACCATATTTATTCAATGTTTCTAGATCTAGTGTCCTTGGATCTCATTCAGGAATTTCTATGTTTTCATCGTGTGTAAATGTGTCCTTGGTTCCTTTCTTCTTCTTCTTTTTCTTCCCTTGAACACTTGATGAAGGAGATAGAGCTAATGTTAACTGAGCCTTTTGCTCAGTTTCTGGATTTTCTTGCTCAGTACTTGAAGTGATGACATGGTGAGGTTCCTCGGTAGCTAACCTTGTGTATGTATTAGATGTATCTATTGTCTTGCCAGGAGTCTCTGTGTTACCTTCACATTTCTCTTCTACAGCATTAGTGGTATCTTTAGGTGCATCACCTTGTGTTTTTCTTCCATTATTCTTGGTCTCTTTACCATGATCTTCACCCTTGTCTTCATTTGTATCTGTGACCTGCTTGGGTGTCTTTTTATGTGCTTCAGTCTTAATTTCAATTTCTTTGACCAAAATAGGTAACTGGCCAAGTACATCTGCTCGGGTGACCTGTGATGTGTCTTTCTCATTAATAGTCTCAATTGCTCTAATTGAATCATCTTCCTTGGCCTTATCATCCAGACCACCTTCACTTACATCATTTATTATGATCTCTGGGTGACCTAAGTTATTCAAGAGTTTAGGAATACCATATAATACATCATCAATTATTATGTGTTTTGTACTCAGTCTAGTAGATGCAACATCATTTACTTCCTTGGTATCATGGGTGTCCTTGGGTGGATTCAATAGTTTGTTCCAAAGTTTGGTTCTCTCTATATCCACTTCCTTCATATTTCCTTGTAGGATATTCAATGTTTGTTGTTTCTTAGGAAATTTCTTTGCATACTTTTGCATTACATCATGTATCTCCTCAACTATGTACTCAGCTTTAATAAGAGTGAGAGTTTCTTCTCTCATCTGTTTCTCAGTTTGAAGTGCATATGACCATCTTGCTGATATTTTATCATATAATTATAATGAAATAGAAGTAGCAAACTCAACTGGAACTTGCTTAAAGTTGATCATCATACCTATGGTTGCTTCTTTGAGTTTATCCTTGTGCTTGGTATTCACATAAAAATATTCTTGTATCTTTCGATGTCCTAACTGTCTGGTTGTCTTGATTGCCTCTGAAATCTCATCAATGGTCTATGATGTCTTATCCTGTATAACCTTGAATTGATCTGGATTGTCGTTAGAATCATCCTTGTCATCTTTGTTCCTTACATATCTCCTCTTTTGGCTCGGTACAGTAGTACACTTCTATTTCCTTGTTTGTTATTTAAGCTTAGGTGAGGGTCTAGTGATTTTTTCTACACCTTTATTCAAAGGTGGTGAATCAACAGTCACCAATTGTGATCTTATCTTCAGTGGAGACCCAGTCTTTGTGATTTTTCCCCATTTGGCCTTAGATGCCTTAACTAGTTCTTCATCAAACTCGATGGCATCAATATCATGTTTAGGTTTTGCTTCTTGACCAACTGAGGTCTTCTCCTCAGTTTCATCTTTAGAATTGTCCAATTCTTCATCTCTGATTGCAAGTTTCCCCTTCAAAGTCTTGAAAATTTTATTCTTTTTCCTACCTATCTATTGAACTTGTAAAGTAATTTGTATTTGTGTCTTTTCTTCTTCATAGGTGTCAAATCTCATGGCAGATTTATCAATAGGCTCATTCTATAGTTTCTCAATAGCCTCTAAAGAAATATCAATATCTAATTCATAGTTCATCGGAGGTAGCCATGGTGTCTGTTGGTTATATTCCTAGTTTTGAAATCTTGCTATTAAAATTTTGATTAACCAGTGATATTCCTGCTTAGAAGGTCAAAACTTGACCAGAATGCTATCAATTTTTCAAAAAATATTGATTTTCGAGCCATAATATCAGTAGGAGATATGAAAAACCCTAGGTCCTAGGTCATTTGTCATTCATTTCAAGAAAAAACCCTAGTTTTTTGTAGCTAACTTCTAATTTGCAATTACCTTTTTCATGGAGCTTAAGTCACTTAAGTCATGTGTCTTTTTATCATATTAAGTTAGTCACTTAATCTCCTAACCATGACCAAATATTCCTTTCTATTTTGAGGCTCAGCGTAATGCTTTGGCCACGTTATCTCATAAGAAAAAGAATATGCTTTAAGGGATTAAGAGATTAAACCCAGGCTGTTGATTCAGATCGAGATCATGTGGTTCGCACAAAGTCTCCAATGAAACCCTAAAGTTAAGAAATTGTCTGGCGACTTTGAGTTTCTTCAGTCGTGAAGTCTTGAAAACAAATCAAAGTTAAGGCTTGGTTTGATATTAATTCAGTCATTAGATCTCAGAAGGAAACAAGAGTTAAGTTAGAATTTAAGAGATTTAGTGACAACCGTAGATGCTAAGAAGATCTTGTGGTTGGCGTTTAATCACAATATGAAAGTGCAGATTAGTAAGATTTTAGGAGATTCAGTGTAGACCGATAGATGAAGAATGAATCAAGGGAAGGCGCGTGATATCAAAATAATTTCATAAATAACATAATGATTGAGAGATTTAACATTGGTTGTTGATGAAATAAAGATTAGAGGGCTAGCGTTTAATCTCTAACTAAACTTTGAGTTACATGAAACATTTAGTGGCTAAGAGATTCACTCAGTAACCAAGTCTCTAGATAAACTATGGTTAAACAAAGCTTGGTCAATTTTGATATGAATGAATCTAAACCATAGATTAAGTGCAAATCTTGTGGCTAACATTTAATCACTGAGAAAATTCAAAAGGTAACAAATATTTCAGTGATCGAGAGAAGATGATTCAAATGCCAACACGTGTCCAAGTTTTTTTAGATCCTATGGCATGCCTTAGGTCTCAAGGTAAACTTATGATTAATAAATCTATTTCATGACTTTTATTTTCTTTTAGTTGCATAGTCTCAAAACTAACTGAAGTTAAAGATAAACCTTGGTAATCAATGGTGGTCGTGTAATCTTGAAACATATTCAGTTAATATAAAATGATTAAGAGACTTAATGCTGGTCATTGATGAGATTTAGATCGAATGGTTAACGTGAAATCTCTGAGCTAACTCATGGTTAATAAAATCCTTTAGTGACTTCAAATTTATACAGTCGCTTGATCTCCAAAGAAACCTAATGTTAAACAGAGTTATTCTTAAGCTTTAGTCACAGAACCTTTGAATGAAGCATGAGTTAATTAAATTTTCCTAGGACTTGGAGGTAACCATTGATCAAAGTATGATCGTGCAGGTGGCGCTAATTCTCGTATCATAACTTGAGTTAAGGCTAGCTTTCAATGAATAGGAGATATAATGGTCACATGATCACCAAAAGAAACTATGGTAAGAGTATGGTAAAGTTATAACAGTTTACTTCGCGCCATGATGTTAAGATTAGCCAATCAAAGAGAAAGGATTTTGACAGCTTATATAAGATTTTCTGATTTGTAATAAAATAGGCCAATCATATCAGTTATCACACTATTTTTCATATAATAAGGTTTTAAAATGGAAAAAAGCACTCATGACAATCACAGTTGGCTCATTCAAAATTGATAACCTGTCAACTTCAAACGCCACGACTAGGGGAAAGAATTATTGTTAGGGTACGCAGAATTAAGACAGACGTGAACGAGTGAAGTTTTCCAATTCTCAGCCAGCTTACTGCATTGATTCCTAAAGTGATAAATAGACATAGCCTTCATACATTTTAGTTTACCAAGTTCTTAGAATTCACAACCAAAGGATTGCATAATTTTGAGAGCATTGAGAAGTAGAGAATTGTTAGTTTTTAGGGCAATTGATAGTAAGGGTTTGTTTTTCATAACAGATTTGTCTTAGTCAGATATTCAGACACCATTAATGATGAGCCAAACAAAAATGAGTGGAGCTTCAACCAGTGGAGTAAGTAAAGGAATAGAGGATGATCAAAAAGGAAAAAAGAATTATTCTGATGATTTTTTGGCTCTACTGTCTGGATCTAGTCAAGGAAAAAAGGTAAATGATGAACTCTTTATCGATGATTTAGAAAATTATAGAGATCCTAGGAAATTAGGGCTTTCTAGCTATCATCTGTTTAACTATTTTCATACTAATCAAGATAGTTCAATTCCAATTTCCAACCCATGGACATCAAACCTAGCCAAGATGATTGTTCCTGATATTTTCCTAGATGTAGAATTGTTATTTGAGTTAGCAATAAAGTATGATCCCCTTTCCAAAACCATTAAGAAGAGTGATGGGACACCTCTGGTTATCTTAGATAGAGCCTCTTTTATGAAATCTTTCAATATCTACCATCCTTGTAGCACAAAGATTGACTTGAAAAAGTTATAGAATAGATATACCAGAGAAATTTTTGTTGCTGCCAAGTTAATCCAAGCCCATACACCTAAGTCAAATAGGAATTATATTGCTTCCATACCTAATTCCTTGGCACCATATTTCTACAAGGGTTTAGCCTTCTACATGAACTACATTTCTTATGGATTATGTAGAGTTTTGGGAGAGGATGGTGGTGCTGAGAGAATATTTGTAGGTATGTTGATGATCACCTTGGATCTAAAAAATGTACATGTTGCCACTAATTATGACTACATTCAATATGTTATAGAAAAGAAGAATCAAGGGTTTGTTGATATATATACAAATCCCAACCCTAATTTTATGCATTAATCCCTTTTAATGCATCTAATCTTATACTTCAATGTCAGTAGCTTGGATACACAAAATTTGAGACCTAGGGTATGCTTCCATGGCCAACAAAACCCTGTACAAATGTGGCTTAGGGTTTGGAACTACACCTCTAATGAAAATGAGTTTTGTTCTTTTCACAATTAGATTGCATATCCTATTCTAGAGATGATAGGTGCAAATGTGAAAAGGTTGCCCACAAAGGTTCTACAACTTCTTAGACCTTGTCAATTATTGGATAAATGACCAGGAGACCATAACTAAGGTGATTTCTACTTTGACAAGAATTTTACTATAATGACGGTTTATGGATGTCCCTAGCCACCTCATATACTTCCAAAATATGTACCTCCTAGGATAGAAATAATAGATTTTATTTGGAAATTGATATGGACTGATAAGGAGCACCTAGCTTCTCACAGGAAGGGTACATTTACACCCAAAAAATTTAAGATTCTTAGTTTCTTAATTGGTAAAGGAGCCCTGGATTTAGTGAATAAATGGTTGAACCAATACATAATGAGTGTGGCTATATATAGGTATATAGACCTAAAGAATTTTATTAAAAGTGCCATGAAACTTTTAACTCCAAGCCTACCTATTGGAAAGAACACGAGGAGTGTGTGGAGGAGGACTTGATCAAAAACATCCTGGAAGATGAAGAATCATCAAGAAGGGAAACCCAATATCAGGATCTGATGGAACTAGAACAACAAATTAAAAAGAAAGGAATTGCTTTTGGAGGGTTCTTCCCTGAATTACCCTATTTACAGAAACTTAACAAAATGATGGAATCTTATGGTATGTTATACAATCAACTAGAGGAACAGATAGAAGACAATGAAAGAGGTCCTAATAAGCACTCTTCATCTGAGTATAGTGACAACAATTATTCAGTGCATAGCCCTCCTCTAATGGATCAGCCATATCAAATAAAGGAGAATTTAATAATGGATTTAACTCAAGTACATGAGGCTGAGGTGACTAATGAGCCTCCTAAGAAGAAGCAAAAGGTGGAACAAGGGGAGCTTTCTCATGATAAGAAGCAGAAGAAGAAAAAGGATAAAATTAGTGCGCTAATTACTGGTACTAGAGCCTATGACCATCATTTAAGAAAAAAACATCAAAGCAGGAAAGAAAGTAAGAGAAGATGAACAAGAGGAAGTTGAATTAGCCCTTTTACTATGTCAAGATGAAAGGGTACTACATCAAGAACACTTCATGGGTGATGAAAATTTCATCAAAACTCAAGAGTTCAAGGATTTCTTAATCTGGGTAAGGAAACAACAAGTTGGATCACAACTACAGCTAATAGAGGGAGATACAGTGCCTAATGAGTCTTTACAAGCCTTACAAAAATATGATTCTAAATCTTAGACCATGACAACAGACAAAGAAATGAAATTGGTAAAATCTAGTGGGATGATAGTTGTAGAGGGATGGAATCTAACCTTTGCCTTTATCATTGATCAAATCATAAGGCAACTAGATGCAAAATTGTCTTCAAATACACAAATTGGTGACATGATTAGGGGATGTGGATATGATTCATGATCTCAGACATTGGCAATGTGGGGCCTTGCACCAAAAACACAAAAACCCTCTCTAATCAATGTGCAAGAAAAATAGGATGGGAATAAGATCATTTGGTCTATCCACAACACTGGTGATTTAGAGATCTCTTAAGCACTCACTCACTTTGCACATTTAAATGAAGCTAAAGCAAAGAAGATGTCCAAAAGATATCAAAATCTCTTTGATGAATCAAGTGCAGTGGTAAAAGATAGGGAATTGTGTTTGATTGAAACCAATGCATTAGAGAAGCTGGTGGCAGAATTAAATAAAAAATTAAAATAAATCCCTAAGGCTATTCCTGCTTCACCTAAGAAATTTGTGGATGCACTAGTGAAAACTGAGGATACATGGGATATTTCAAAGGAAACAGAGAAAAAGGAAAAAGATAAAAATGAAGTGGCATTGGAAGCCTTGTGGAATATTTTACAACATAGGATTGATATCTTGAAAGATAAGGTTGACTTGGTGCAAAATTCTTATAGCAAGCTGCCTGACCTAGAGGTAGAGGTCAATAACCACATTGCAACCTTAAATCCTTATTTCAGCATTTGGGCAGGCAGGACAACACTTTTTGAAAGGTTAACAACTTTACAACCACACAAGGCAGATCTTCCTGAGATATTGTGCAAGGTGGTAGATGAAATTGAGAATATTGGAGCCACTTTGTATTTCTTTAAGGGAAAGGCAAATTAGATTCAATTTAGGATCAACATATTTGGGCCAGACTTTAATAGGTTTATTCCTCCAATAAAGGGAGATGATAATAAGATAGAACCAATATCAGATTGGAAATGAGAATTTGATACTGCACTTCCTATCAAAGAGACATTTATAACAGATAGTATTGCAATAGATATGGATAGGTTTAATAAAGCCTTAGATGAGGCTTTTAAAGAAGAAACAAAGTTTACTAAGTTTGTAACATATGTCAAGCTCATCATAGATTCTAGATGAGATAGGCAGAAAGAAAAATTACAGAATATATAGAACTTTAATTGGCCTACAAAGGCACAGGTTGTAGCATGGGATGTTCTCACTAAGACCAAGAAAAAGAAGCCCGCAATAGTGGACTTAGATATATTGGATGAAGAGTGAGGAGACATCTGGCACCTGATCTATGAGCACAGGGAGGATAATAATTTTAAAAGACCAATGTAAGTTAGCCTGTATTGGCGGTCACTAGGTCTCGCAACAACTACAAGAGATTATTCAAAATATCTTCAGACAAAGGTGCCAGCTATCAAAGATTTAGAAATCAGATTTCATCTTTTCCTTATTTTGTCTTCCCATCGCTTGAAGGCCTAATTGTATTTTTTTCTTCTAGTATCTTTAGGGTTAGGTCTAGCCATCTGAAGCCTTTTGCATAATTAATCTTTAAGGATTCAAAGATGGATAAGACTCTATAAATAGTAAGATGTAACATAATTGTAAGTATGGTGAAATATATGACTATGAGGCAGACTTCTCATTTTGTCTGAGTTCTTAAGCTTTTAGTCTTTGAATGTATTGAAGAAACATCATATTAATAAAATAAAGAGGAGTTTCCCATTCTACATCCTTGTTATCTCTTTATATTTATGTTTATGCTCTTGTATGTTTAGCTTGTAAGGAATTTTAAACATACTAGTTATAAGGTAACTGTGTAGTTTCTTATAAGTTTCTTTCAAGGAGAGAGTAATTCTTGTGAGTGATCCCAGAGGGTTAAACATACTTGTAGGGATTTGATATAGGGGTATAGGAATGAAGAGGTAGTTTGTAAGGCACTCTATCTGAACTTCTTGTGCATTTCAATTAATTATTTTTATGTGGATTTGTATTTCATTTGACTCTTTGCCTAATATTAAGGCACTGGTCTAGGGTTTGAAAAACAATTATTCATAATCAATGTTAAAAAAAAAAAAAATCATTTAATTTTATGTTCTAAAGAATATTCATGCTTCAATAATTGAAGAATACAATTCAACTTGTTGATTCCTTAAAGAGAGAATCACCTAGGTTAGCCTTCCTGAGTCAAAGAACTCTAAAAAGAAGAAGGACGAGAATCCTTATATCACTGTTATTTTCCATTGTTATGATTACAGTATTGATTATAAGGATTTGTATTAGATTGATTATGGTTATCTGTAAGAGGTTTATTAATACAACAAAAAGCAATAGGCAAATCAGTGTGACCCTTTATCCACCACTAAAAGCTTACTAAAAATCAATAACTTATTGAAGGTACATCCACCTGAGTTTGTGGAGATCAAAGTGTAGAAGGATCATATCCTTGTTAATTAGCCTTTTCCGTGTATGAATCAAGAATTGGGAATATGAGAGTCAAGATTGATAAGCTATATAGTAATTCTACATGAAAAAGAGCTAATAAATTGGCGACTCTACTGGGGAACTAGTTTGAGAAAACATAATTTAGTCTGCTCTAGATTTTCTAGTACAACATCCTATTGTTAGTTTGAGATAATAATATTAATAAGACTTGCCTGATTTCAAAATGCGTAGGCAAAGAAATACTAGGTCCTCTTTTAGAGCTAATCCTGAGAAGTATATTGGAGAAGAGCTCCCTACCCCTGGAAAGAAACAGTGGTCTAGGAAGGGTGAACCAAGTCAGGACTCCCCAAGAAACTCAAAAGGTAGAATGGAGACCCCTGTCCCTGAGATAATGTCATCCTCATCTGAAATTTTAGAATAAGAAAAGCCAATGAGTCCTTATAAGGATGATGTAGATTTTGACCCTTTCAAAGTGGGAGAAATGACAGGTGCAGGATTCTTCCCTGCAAAAGAAACTCTTGAGCAACCAGGTGAAGCATCAACTGTAGAGGCAACATCCTATGATTCTTAAAAATTGAGAGAGGAAGTCTTATCTCTAAGAAGGAGAAAGAAGGAACAAGAATTATAAATTTCTCAAGCTAGAAAGAGGCATGAACAAGAGCTCTATGACTTGTTTACTGAGAGAGAAGAACTCTTGGCAGAAACAAGAAGGAATGACCAAAAGGCTAAGAGTTTGAACAAAGAGGATAAAAGTCTAGACAAATATTTAGTTGGTGACTTTGAGGCCTTAAGAAAACAAGTTGCAAATAAGAGAGAAAACTTTAATAAATATGAGTTTGCAGAGGAAGGACCTATCATAAGACAACTACTCCCAGATAAAATTGAGCAAAATACAAGGCTCAAAGTAAGCAAAAAATATGTCACTGACAAAGGTAAGAAGAAGGTTGTTAGCATAACTATCAAGGATACAAAACAAAGTAAGACTATTCCTGCAGGAATGTCTCAAGTTGACCTGCAACTTGAGCAAGCTAGGAAGACTAAAGAAGATTTGACCAAGAAATTAGAAAAGCTAAAATTAGAGGCTGTTGATAATGACATGAAAATGAGGATAGCTATTTTGCATGCTAGTACTAATACTACTACCAGCAATTATGTCCCTATCAATACTGGGACATAACAAATAAATCAAGGTAGTACTGGTCTTAATATTCAAAATCCACTAGGTGGTATTGTTCCAAGTATTCAATATGTTGGTCCTGGTCTAAAAACTCAAAGCTCTGGTCTAAAACAAGGAGGCTTTCAGCAAACCCAAAATCAAGGAGGTGTAATTGGATCAACTGGAAACAATGCTTTGGTAAATTTCCAAACAAGACATGTTCATCTAGATAGATATAGAGCTCTTTTCTTTGATGGCATTCTTGGTCATCCTAATGTGGTTCCGAATGAGGTAAGTAACAAGATCCCTAAGCTTATAGGAAATCATCTTGTTACCTATGAAGAACACTTGAAATATTTCACTAACAAGATAACTATTTTTGAAATAGAAAATGAATATGTTATAATGAAGCTTTTGGTTCAATCTTTAATTGAAGATGTTAGGGATTGATTTGGAAATATGCCAAATAATTGTATAGCATCTTGGGATGAATTTGTAAAATCATTTAGGGAACAATATAGAGAACATGTAAACTCTGGTTATATGTTGAATGAGTTCAATAATATCAATAAATTTCCAAATGAAAGCATGTCAGATTTTAACAGTAGGTTCCAAAAGGCTATGCAAAAAAATTTCCAAGTGTTAAGGCTAGACAAGGAAGTATGTTTGGCCACTTACTTTAATGTAGCTAATGAGAAAATGTCCTATCTTCTTAGAGATAAAACCCCAAGAACTATGATGGATGCCTATAAAACAACAATAGACATCAAAAGTAATAGGCGATCCTCGGGGAAAATGGAAAAAAGAGAGGATGGCAAAATTTGGAAAGAAAAGGGACAAGTGAGTAAACCTGTCAAGGAAGATGACATAATAAAAAAATTTAGTGAGTGCAGTGAAGGATCTCGCTGCCAAAATGGATAAAAATGATAGGGGTTATCATGATAACAGGTATCAAAACAAAATGTTTGATAAACAACCTAACTTGAGGGATTACCCATAAAAAATAAACAAGAAAGATGGTAAGCCAATCCCTGACAACCAAGAAAACCAAAAGACCAAAGAAACTCCTGACCCCTTGAAAAGAAATAGCAAAAATTATGTAGAAAACACTTCCTGGTGTACTGCTTGCATATTGTCTCATTCTTCATATCAATGTGTAGTTGCACAAGCCTTAATTGATAAAATGGGTGAGGAAGGTGAATAGTCTGGTCTTGAACAAGGAAACTCTATTGTAAATATGTTCACTGTGAAGAATCCTTATCCATGGACTTCTGAGACAAGTGAACCTATTAAAGACATGAACAACAGAAAAGAAAAATATTTAGAATGCCAGCCTCAAGTGAGTTATGATTTAAAAGATAATACTGGTATTACATCACAAAGAACTATCAATGCACTGGGTGATGACAACTATCCCCAATTGGATTACCCAGTGATGAAGAAAGGAAATCCTTGACAATTGTAGCAATAAATCAAGCTAAGAATGCTTATAATCTGAGAAATAGAAGATTGGAGCATACTCAAGGTAAACTTGCTCCTACATACATCATTCAAGGACCCCCCCCCCCCAATTGTTGTAGATTCTCTTATCAAGAAGAATAAAGGAAAGAAAATTCCAATACAAACACAGTCTTCTTCTGATGAAAAAGAGAGAGAAGGAACAAAAGAAATGCCAATGGATAGTGATAAATCCAATAAAATTAGAAAGGTAGGTGATATCTCCTCTGAAATTCCCATGTTTGACATGAAACATGCTCTTACATAAATGATGGTTTCAATGCCACTCATGGAGATGCTAAAAATAAAAGAACATAAGGAAGTTGCACTTTCACTATTGAGCGTGATAGATGATACCCCTATAAAAAATTGACAAGAAGTGTCCTTGACATTAAAGAAAGATAAAAGGGAATTCCAATCAATCAAGGAAATAGAAAAACAATTACAAGGATTATAAAAGGGTAAATAAATCTCTAATATTTGCATTGGTAATGTGATTACCCAAGAACCATTATCAGTTGATCCTTTTTATATAACTTTGATGATAAATCATTTGTTAGTCAAGAATTGTATGATAGATTTTGGGGTTGCAGCCAATGTAATGTCACATCATGTTATGAAAGAATTAGGCCTTCAAGTCATTACTCCTGCTAGAAGTTGTTATGAAATGGATAACATGGAGGTTCCTGTGATAGGAAGATTAAAGAACATTGAAGTAAAGATTGTTGTTTTCCCTGAAGCCACCTATAGAATGGATATAGTTGTTTTAGATACAAAACCTCATTATGGTATGCTTCTATCAAGCCAGTGGGAAACAACACTGGGTAGAAGACTACAGTTAGATTTATCATATGCAACAATTCCTATAAATGATATTGAGGTCAAGTTGTATAGAGAGCCTCATTCATCTATCATGGTGGAGATGGTTATGCCTGACTAGTTAAATTACTGTGTAGATATTGATATGGATAAATTTGTTGTTGAAGAGATTAAACCACAAATGAGAAACATAGATCCAATTATTGATGAATTGTTGCTACAACAAGATGGACTATGGCTGATGTACTTTGATGGTGGATTCTCTAAAGAAGGATCAGGAGCCAGTGTTTTATTCATTTCCCCATCAAGTATTACAATTAAATACTCTTTCTTGTTAGCATTTTAGTGTACTAATAACACAGCTGATTATGAGGCATTAATATTAGGAATGGATATTGTCATTAAGCATGGTATTAAAAGTTTCAAAATTCATGGAGACTCCCAATTAATCATAGCTCAGATCATATCACAATATGCTGCTAAAGATGACAAGCTAAAATTGTATAAGCATGCAGTCTGGGGTAGGCTAGAGTTGTTTGATGCTTTTAACATTCTTTGGGTAGAAAGATCAAATAACATAATGTCAGAATTTCTTGCTAATGTTTCTCTAAAGAATAATGATGTTACTCTTGTTGGCATATTTGTGATAGAAGTAAAAAATAGACCAGCAGTGCCTGATAATGTTCATAACTGGAAAGTCTTTGAGGATGATGATGACATCCTTAGGTTTGTTCAATGTATATTAGATCAATATGATGGCCATAAAATTGACTGTGACTCTCTAAAAGAAGTTGTAGATGGAAAGGAAGATATTTTTGATCAAGAGATTATTCAGCTAGAATCTAATCATATTCCTAAAGGATTATTTGAATTAGAGGGCATGTTTAGTATAAATGATAACTACATGTCTCATAAATCCAATGCTAAAATAGAAGATTTGGAAGATATAAATCTTGGATCAGAGACATCTCCTCAGTTGGTTTAAATTGGTAAAAGTTTGAATAGGAATGTGAGATTAAATCTAATAAGGTTTCTGAAGAAATATAAACATGTTTTTTCCTGGTCTTATGAAGATTTAAAAGCTTATAGAGAATAATTTTTCCAGCATGATATCCCACTCAAGGAGGATGTGAAACTATTTAGGCAAAAATAGACGCCTATTAACCCATTATTGGTTGCTAAGATGAAAACAAAGTGGATGAAGCTAAGAGATGTAGGTATTATTCAACCTATAGGACATTCATCAAGGGTGTCAAACTTAGTCCCTGTGAGAAAGAAGAATGGATATATTAGATTGTGTGTTGATTTTAGAAACTTAAATGTTGCCTCATTGAAAGATAACTATGGATTACCCAATATGGAAGCTATGCTATAGAAGGTCACTGGATGTGATTTTCTCTTTATGATTGATGGGTTCTCTGGTTATAAGTAGGTATTGGTTAAGGAGTCTGAACAGTTCAAGACTACATTTACTACTCCTTGGAGAACTTATGTGTATGCTCGTATGCCATTTGGATTGAAGAATGCTAGTGCAGCTTTTCAGAGGGAAATGTATGTAGATTTAAAAGACCTTATAAATGTCCTCATGGTGGTATATCAGGATGATTTGACTCCTTTTTCAAAGAGATTTGAAGATCATTGTAACCATTTAGAAAAGGTATTTATTAAAGCCCTATAATATGGAGTTTCCCTAAACCCAAAGAAATGTAAGTTTGTTTTCATAGAAGGAAAGATTTTAGGGCATATAGTATCAAAAGAAGGGGTAAGAATATAACCTAAAAGAGTTCAAGATATGTATAAGGTACGCGCTCCTAATAATCTAATGGGTGTGTAGTCATTTCTAGGACAAATCAACTTTTTTAGAAGGTTCATTGCAAACTTTTCCGAATTGGTTAAGCCAATAGTTAAACTGTTAAAGAAAGATGTGAAATTTAAATGGGATCAAGAGGTACAGTTAGCATTTGAAAAAAATAAGCTATCCATTAAAGAAGCACCTATCTTAGTATCTCCTAATTACGCCAAACTATTCTCATTGTTTACATTTGCCTCTTTTCATACCATTGATGTAATTCTATTGCAGAAAGATGAACAAGGATTTGAACACCCTGTTGCTTTCTTTAGCAAATCATTGCAAGAAGTTGCATTGAATTATCAACTAGTGGAGAAACATGCTTATGCCCTAGTAAAAGAAGTTAAGGCATTTAGACCTTACTTGGTCTATGCTAAAATCAACACATATGTCTTGACACATGCTGCACTAAAGGATATTTTGATCCAAAGTGAAGTAACTAGAAACAAATGTAAGTGGATTAACAAGATTCTAGAATTTGACATAAATATCCACATTACAAAATTGGTTAGAGGCTTAGGACTAGATAAGTTAGTTCAACTAAAGAGAATTTGGATCTAGTCCAGGTCAATAATGTTTATACTAATGGACAAGATGTTACAAGTATTGAGTGCAGCCCTGGTATGCTAATATCATGTTTTTTCTTAAAAATGCTAGCTGCCCGAAAGATTTAACTAATAATCAAAAGAGGAGCTTGAGGTTACATGCTCAAAGATATGTCTTATTGCAAGGTTATTTATACTGGAATAATAGAGATGGGATATTGCTATTGTGCCTAGATAAGGGCAGTCTAAAAAGATTCTAAGAGAAATGCATGTTGGAATGTGTTGAGGACACTACTCAGTAAAATCTGTTAGAATAACTGAGAGGGGGGGTGAATCAGTGGCCTCAAAAATTAATCCTTAAATCAACCCAAAATTTTTTTACCACATTTATAAGCCTCTAGTTATCTTCATTCCTACAAGATGATTGCCTTGAAATATTAATAACAAATAACTACTACGTGGATTACTCTTTCAAACCTTATTCTTACTTTTACCGATTAGAAGTCTTTCTATTTACCAAAATACAGTAAATAGCTAGTGTATACTGATCAATCCAGATTTACTTATGTGAAATGCAAAACAATAAAGTAATGACTCATAAACACATTGACACATGGATTTTTAACATGGAAACCATGTTAAGGGAAAAACCACTAGGATCAATAACCCAAATTTTCACTCTTCTAAAGTGAACTCGGTGAAGTGACAACCCTATTAAAGGTTACAAACTATTAGCGTACAGATTTGTCTTTCTATAAATTATTAATCACTTGCTCTAAGCCCATGAAAAACAACAATCTTCAAACTAACAGTTGAATTATAATATTTGAACTTATAATTCTTTGAATTAAGGTATAGCTCCCTATTTGATTTTCAATGAATCTTGACATTCATACATTGCTTTGGAAAACACATGCACTTTTAACCAGAAAGTGAATAAGGTTTTTGTAGTATTCCATACATCAACATGTCAGGAAAACTGAATGAAAGATAGATATTTCAATACCAAATGAAGCTCACAGGCTTCAATTTTATAAACCAACTGCTGAAAACAAACTATACTAAACACACTACAGAAAAATCCACTTGAAACCAGATTTCTGATAATCGAGAAATATCCCAACAGAGATAAATATGCTAATATAAACCAATAGATTCACAAAGCATAAATTTTTTTTCTATTCATATCAAAAATATACTTCCAAGTTTCCTTCCCGATTAACCAACTAACTAAAAGATACTAAAAACTATTAATTCTTAGACCTAGCTTAACCAAAATTACCATCATCTGAATACATATTATCCCCGCTATAAATAACCATTAGTCTTAGAAAATAGGAACTAAAATCTTGAGATACACTCTACGGGATTCAGTATAACTATTTTTACAAAAACTGCCCAACTTCAACGTAAACATAAACTAGGAAAAACTACCACTACTCTGTGACCTGTGAAGCATGAACACGGAGTGGTGGATGTGCTGGCTCCCTTTGAATGGTCCTATGAGGTGTTAGAAACATGGTAATTCCTCCATTCTTTGTGCACCTTTGCAACGTTGCTAATCGTGGCTTGATGTGGCAAGGTAATATGAATTACCCTTTGCTTCATAACTTCTTGTCTTTGTGGACCTAGGTGATTTTCTGTATATGTGCCTCAAGGTGATTGGTACATACCACCAACATTGCTTCCATATTAGCAAGGGATGTGAATTAATCTGGGGTAACATCTTTGGTGTCTCTAATGGTGGAAATTTCACGCTCAAATTCTAGTAGTAGCTTGTCTGCTCCTTTGACACGTTGAGTGTCATCTTTTATGAGTGAAACATTCAAACATTTGAGGCATTTTTGCATGGTTTCCATCAATCCTTTTGAATCACTCAACAGATAGATGATCCTATCATGACCATATTTAATAATAGAATTCCTCCATTCTATACTCTTGATAGAGATGTACAAAGTATCTTCATCCAATCCTAGAACAGGTTTCTCGGTCAGAAATTTGCTCACTCCATATTTCTCTATCTCATAGAACTAATTGGTTACTTTTATCCATTTCTTATTTTCTTTTTCCCACTCTTCTAATTCCACCAAAATTTCTACAACAATTGAGCTAACAATTCCGTGAGTCTTAATTAGCTAATTGATATAATTGCTTCCCTTTTGTATCATGGCTTCAATCCATTTAGTGTAGGCATCCGCAATTAGTTTATTCTTCTTAATTTGATCTAGGGTTTTCCTAACCTATGGTGAACATGGATCAAATGACTGTGAATCTATATTCAAAGGGATTGGATTAGGATCCCGAACTTCTTGAATGAATTCAGCCATCTACTTGATTGTTTCTTTCATCTCATTCTTATCTTTTTCATCTTTAAAAGACTTGTTATGATCTTTTTTGTAGATTTCTCCAAGTGTTTCACATCAGCCACTCTAGTTGCATATCCAAGATCTATTTTCTTGACCATGAAGTCATCCGTAGTAGCTTCAGAGAGTTCCTTATCATTCTTGGGAACTGCATGCTCTGCATACCAGTGCCCTATTTTTTCATCAATGTCCACCCTGGATTCCAGCTTGATCCTTTTTGGTTTCTCTAAATAACCCAGACATTTGCTTACCATGTCCTCGATAGGAGTGTTATTTGTAGGACATTCCTTTTTCTGCTGATGGAAATTTCCAACCATTTCAAAGTGGGAAATGGTGACTGTTGAGAATCTGCCAGTGCTTGCAATGGACTAGTGGGCATAGAAATTGTAGAATCCTTGACTCCTTGCTGATGATCTCCTCCTGAAGTAGCTTCTTCTGATACAGAGCCTTGTGAGTCCTTATCCACCATCACAATATCCATCTCCTCAAGATTTATCACTTCCTTTTCTCAGACTGGCTTGACTTCTCCTTTGAGAGCCTTTCTTTTGGTAGTCCTCTTGGGTGGAACAAGACGAGAAGATCTCTTCTTTTTAACTTTAGATTCAGCAGCCTTTGTATTTTTAGACTTAGAAGTCCCTACAATAGAAAAATTTTCATTAGAACATGGTATAGCATTTTCATCATGAGCTTTAAGAGTTGATCCTCTAGTATTATGTCTTCTATGAGGAGGTGGCCTTTTGTTGGAAATCCATCTTTCAGTTCTTTTAATAACACCAATATTCTTAATGTGGATACTCTTCCTTTCCTCTATATTCCAGTCAATCTCAGGAAGTGGCAACCCCTAAACCTTCTCTTTATATTGTTCATCAATTACATCTTCATCTTCCCCTCTTCTATTCCATTGGCATCAATGTCTATTTGCAGGTTAACTATTTGGACAAGTGCAAATCTACACCATAATGTCCTTCTGACCTCAAAATCATCTGCACAATTTTCCTAGAAGTCTTCCATTTCAAGGACATGGTGAAATTCAGAAGATAAACTAAAATGTCATGCGGCATATGCCCTGATGTCAAAATCTCTTCTAGCCTTGAAATTTTTCAATTTCAACTTGTTCAATTCTTGCTCTAAATTAAGAGCATCATAAGAATTCTTACATGAATAAAAACCTATCTCTATAGGAAAACTAGATTTGGTCCTTCCCTTTCTGTCTTTTATGTCTTTGTGCACATGGGCTAACTGGTGCCCAATTTCGGTTACAACATGCACATCCAGAGGATATCTGGGCAATTTGAAAGGCTCCCCTTCAAACCCACCAACTCTAATGTAAGTAAACCTTCTAAATTATATAAAGAAACTTCCAAAGACATTGACAAACCTCTTAGCCTCCTCTGACATTCTTTGCTCAATGTTCCCCTGCAGTTCAAAGATTAACCTTCCCATAAAAACACCATTTACTTTCATAAAACTATCAACATGGAATTCTTTCTGCAAATGGCGATAATAGTCATACACCTTCACATTAGGAACATGTAACTCATGATATAATTCATCCCACTTTCTAGTACAAGCTAGTGCATAGAATAGATAAGAAGACATATAGAAACGACTAGATTTTTCTAAATAATTTGCTAGCTGATGATGAAGCTCATCAGCAATACAATCCGTCCAATCAATGAATTTTTCCCCACCTAAAGTTATCTGGATAAAGAAATACATCCAATCTTTCCAGTAATAAGTGTGGCTATTACCTTAAACTCTGTTCAATAAGATCACTAGTTCTACAAATTTGGGTTTGAAATGATCTATTGTAAGGGGTTTTGGCAGCCTTAACCCTCCCCTTTTTTCCTCCAACAACCATTGTTTGGAAATTTCATTTCTGTAAATCTGTTTCTTTGTTGAGAAAATAGAGTAGGACGAAGCAATGGTCTATCCTTCATAAGGATCCTTTTTTGGAATGCCCATTGTTGTGAGGATAACATCTCGGTTAATGGGGATTAGAGGACTTCCATAAATTTTCTTAATACATCTTTCTTCCCTGTCATACATTTTAACACATTCCATTACCAAATCAAGACAGGGGGCCACTAGGGTAAATGTCGCTGCATTAGCTAAACCACTTAAAACTACCTTCTCTATTATAGAACCAGAAATAGGGCTTTTTATTTTACTATGAATCACCTCTAAGACACTTGCTTTTATCATCGTGTCATCACATTCAAGAAGTGAACTAACCAGAGGGGAAGTTCACCCAAAATTTGGGAGTGCGGATTTCATATTTCTTACTAGGAAGACTTATAAAAGACTGAAATTGTAGAAGGAAAATAGAGCCTTTCAATATCAAACTTTTTCAAATGGATTCAATTTTGAACAAGGACTCTGGAAGAGAAAAACACTAACTTGGAGATTCCACACACTCTAAGCTTCTTAGGATGAGAGTATACCTTTTGCTTCTCTGCCAACTCAATTCCACCAGAAAAAATTCACCAGAAGATTGATAGCACACACTCTTATTTTATAACTGATTTCCTACAAAATGTGAAGGCTTTGCATTAAATGACAATGCAGGCTCTTAATTAAATGTGGCAAGAGCTTTTTCCTAATGCGATCATTATGTATTGCACCCCTTAAATGATTGAAATGACATATAAGTGTCATGTATAATAATGATTATATCCCAAACACAGGCAGATAAAATCATCACCCACCAACTATTGCTTTGCTCTGTCACCGCTGTCTTTTCACCTATTCAACACGCATGCTTCGGTTGAACTGCAAACCTTGATATAGCTTTAGTTCACAAATTAAGTTCAATGGGTAATAAAACATTACTTTCCTTTGATGTTTTTATAAAAATCACATGAGCGGAAAAAACTTAGACTTTACTACACCTTTTGCAAGATGAAGTCTACTATTGAACCTTGAACCTTGAACTAGGCAAGTTCAAGATTCAATGTTCAATAGGAGAGTGGATTTTGCAAACTGCACCACTCATAATTTTACATAAAAGCAAAGGAAAATGAAACACACTACAAGGTGGCATTGAACCTTGAACCTTGAACTAGACAAGTTCAAGATTCAAGTTCTACCGACAAGGGGAAAATGCAAACTAGGCTGAAAAATATTGTGGACTTTTTACTTCTAGGATAGCAGACTCCTGATTTTAGGTAATGATAAATGTAGGGTATAAGTCAAAAATTAGGGGTAACACAAACACACTGTTAGGTGTGACCTTCTTAGAGGATTTAAATGAATAGTTTGTCACTTAGTATCTGGCATCTAATGCTACCATCCTTGATCAAACACTCACTTGGACTGTCAATAGGTATTGGGCATATCCAATGCTACTTTGTATGATCAAAATTTTTGATACTCTTTGGGATGAATCTCAATTAGAAAAGACTTTTAAGTCCTACTTGGTTAAGAGACTTGATGCTTCAATGGTTAAATTGAAACAGTAAATTGTTATTTTCACATATACAACTAGAACTACAGATTTTTAGATCTATTATAAGTACATTACCTTTTTGATCAATGTTATCAATTCAATACATTTTCTCCACACTGTTCTTCTTTGTGATGTTGTATCACTATTCGTCAGTGTCTGCAGAATTTAGCTTTTTCCTCATTTTGATTGATCAGGTCTGAATGAAGACTTTCTTCTCCTTCAGAATCTCTTCAGGATCTATTCTCTTGTCACTCCCCTAATTCACTTTGAATTATCTTGTCTCTTATATAGACATGATTTCACCATTTCTTGTCTTTCTTGATCTTGGTGTGATCCACAATTATCGCCAATTATATTTAAAGAAAAACTCATGTTTTTATCTCATAGAGATCTTCTTGCCAACTGGACAAAACATATTTAAATCCTTTACTTATCTCTGGCATTATCTTGTTGATTAAAACAATGATAATTACCAGTTAAGTCTATATTTAGCTCTTGAAACCTAAGAATTTTTTTGTTTCTAAACTCTTTTCTCTGTCGATCAATACTTCAGTTAGTCATTGGTGACAACTGACTATTCCATTGGTGAGACTTCAGTTGTCTTCGGGATCTCTGTCTGTTGGTGTTGTCTATCCGTCGGGAAACAATATAATTTTGTCCATTGGGTTATACTGTGCTTTGGTCGTGAGTTAACATTGTGACTTTTCTCATTGGTAATGTTGTGCTTTTCTCGTCGGGTAACACTGTGAATTTTCTCTTGTTGGTTTACCCTGTCATTCAATTTGCACTCAGTCGGTGTATACAATCACTTTATGAATACTTAACTTTTATGTATTACTGATAGCATAGCCTTTGATTTATTGATTCTTTGAAGTCTTTAATAGCATGTACATGACCATATAGATTATATCAAGTTGACATCAATGAAAATACAATACATTAACTGATTTAATGTCTTGCATTAAATTTTTGTGTCTTGGTGATCATCAACTTAACATCTTCAAACATTCAATCAGTTATAGTTCATCAATCTCTCCCTTTGGCATTGATGGAAACACACTACATTATCACACTATATTATCACTAATACAATATGAAATATAACATTTGAAGTTCATCAAACTACCATCTTATGTACTATAACCAATACAAATATTTGGTCCTCAATAAGCTCACATAGCTTAGATTTGATTCTTGCAGCTCTCTTTCTATCTTCAATCCCTTCATTGGATAGATGTAGAATATTTCTTCTTCTGATGTGATGTGTTCTTTTCTTGTGTCAAACTCTCTCCCTTTGACTGTTCTTTTCTTTTGATGTATCTTTTCTCTCTTGTTAGCAATCTTCTATTTTCTCTCTTGTTAGCAATCTCTCCCTTTGTATGTACTCCCCCTTTCTGGTTATATCTCTTTCTAGTTACATCTCTCCCTTTGGATAATGTGATAATGGATATAATCTCTCCCTTTGACAAAAATTCCAAACAAATATTTGACAGTAATGCCAAACAATCCTTTTTATCCATTCAATATATTCCTTGAATTTCCCTATCCATCAGCAATACAACAACTCTAGTGCTTGGTCTAGATAAATACCTTGTTGTGTACAGATGTATCTTTGAATTCCATCACTTTTCTTGCATCAACATGAATGATATTCTGATAATATGTAGGCTGATGTAGCCTTCTAGTCAACTTACTAACTAGTAGATAAGGGTCTGACCCCTAGTCTCTTTCTCAAGTACTCAAATGTATCCTTGGGCAGTGGCTTGGTGAAGATATCAGCTAATTTTTCCTTTGATTGCACATACTCAAGTATCACCTCCTTTTCTTGAACTTGTTCTCTCAAATAATGATACTTGATAGAAATATGCTTTCTCTTAGCATGCATGACTGGATTCTTGGAAATGTTAATTGCACTGGTATTATCACAATAGATAATTATTGGTTCAAGAATTTTCATATTCATACCTTCCAGTAACTATTTGATCCATGCAATATCTGAGTTGTTTGTAGTAGCAGCAACATACTATGCTTTTGTAGTAGACTAAGAGATGCATCCTTACTTCTTGTTGATCCATGTGACAAGTTTGTCACCCATAAAGAATGCTCCTCCAATTGTGCTCTTTCGGTCATCAATGTTTCCAACCCAATCAGTGTCGGTAAAGACCTTAAGTTAAAATTTTCCTTCTCTTCTATAACATAAGCCATAGTCCTCATTATTCTTCAGATATCTTAGGATTCTTTTCACAACAGTCATATGTGATTCCCTGGGATTATTAGAAAATCTTGCAACTGTTCCTACTACATGTGCAATATCTGGTCTAGTATGTACAACATACATGAGTTTTCCAATCATTGATCTGTAAAAAGTCTAATTTACATCAGGTGACTTGTCCTCCTTTATCATCTTACATCCAGTTGCCATTGGTGTTCCAACTTGAATATTTTTAGCACTTCCTTGATGTATTTGGATTGTGTAATGAAAATGCCTTCATCGTGTTGCATGATCTATAGACCAAGAAAGACCTTGATCTCTCCAAACATAGACATCTCAAACTCTTTTCTCATTTCATTTGCAAATGATATGCATATCATTGCCTCCAAATATGATGTCATCATCAAATATTTCAGCAATCAAAATGTTAGCATCAATATCTTCCTTCAAATAAAGATTACTATTTTCACTATTTCTTACAAATCCAATACTTATGAGATAGGAATGAAGACTTTCATACCAGGCTCGCGGTGCTTGTTTCAATCCATACAAGGCATTTTGTATTCTACATACCATGTTCCTCTTGTCTGGATCAACAATCCCTTCTGGTTGCTCAATGTATACCTCTTCCTCAAGTATTCTATTTAGGAATGCAGACTTGACATCCATCTGGTATACCTTGAATCCTTTAAATACAGCATAAGAAAGTAATATTCTCACTCTTTCTAGCCCAGAAACAAGTGTAAATCTTTCTCCATAGTCAATCCCTTCTTGTGCATACCCCTTGCATACTAGTCTTGCTTTGTTTCAGGTGACTTCTCCATTCTTATTTAGTTTATTTCTGAATATCCATTTGGTACCAATTGTAACACCCCAAAATTGGCATCTTGCAAACCTAACCAATTTTGTAGCATTTTTTAACTCTTTTAGATCATCAAAATCCTATTGTACTAGGCAATTCTGAGTTTTAACTGACTCTACTCGACCTGAGTGTCAAATGTAGAAAATCCTAAATCTGCATTAATCATACATTATGTTTAATTTCTAAATATCTATTGGCTAAACAAACCTTATGATCAAATTAATTTAATTATAAAGACCTAGCAATTTAATTAAATTAAATTCACCCTCTTTAGCTAAGACACATAAAAAGGGAATTAAATGATATTTAATTATTAAATAAATATCATCTTTTTCAATAATTGAATTTAATTATTTAGATAATTGAGAAAAAATAATTATGAGGTCATATTTATTTAATTAATTAACTATTGTCAACAAAATCTTCTCTTTAGTTCAGAATTGGAAACTTCTCTTTAATTATGCTTTAAAGAGAAAGAAAAATAGATAAAACAAATAAAACAATTAAAATCAAAGAAAAAAATAGTTAAAGCAAAGGGAAAACAATTTATTGTATTCTTTTAAAGAAAGTTTTCTATTCTGAGCTCATTTTTCTATCTATTTTATTTCAAAAAAGAAAGTTTCTATTCTGAACAACCTCTGAGTCTATAAAAGAACTCCCATTTCTCATTCAAATCCCTCCCTGAATTTCTAGTCACATGCATTGTTAGAATAACGAATTGTTGCTACATTCTTAGTTCATAATCTCATATAGAATAATCTCATTTTGCAATAGATTAATTTTAATTTCTAGAATAATCTCATTGAAATCATGGCATAGTTTTTAATCTCATTTCTAGTTTAAATGGATCATTTAGACTAATCTTGCATGTTTCATTTCTAGATTAATCATTGCATTGCATTCATGGAAGTATAAATCATTTGTTCTAGATTGGTCTATGGTTGTGAGACTCTCATTCTGAGAGCTATTTTGAAACCCCGTCTAGATAGAAGGCAACAAGTTGAATCATACAGACAGGCAAGATGAATAATCTCATATTAATTCTTGTGTGTATCTAATGAATAAGGACTATGTTGAAGTGTATGGTTGATTAACAAGGCCAATTCTACCACATAGATTTGGCCTTGTTAATCAACCATACACTTCAACATAGTCCTTCTTCATTAGATACACACAAGAATGAATATGAGATCATTCATCTTGCTTGTCTCTATGATTCGACCTGTTGTCTTCTATCCAGACGGGGTTTCAAAAATAGCTCTCAGAACGAGAGTCTCACAAACATAGAGCAATCTAGAATGAAGGATTTATGCTTCCATGAATGCAATGCAATGATTAATCTAGAAATGAAACATGCAAGATTAATCTAAATGATCCATTTAAACTAGAAATGAGATTAAAAACTATGCCATGATTTCAATGAGATTATTCTAGAAATTGAAATTAATCTATTGCAAAATGAGATTATTCTATATGAGATTATGAACTAAGAATGTAGCAAAAATTTAGTATTCTAACAATGCATGTGACTAGAAATTCAGGAAGGGTTTTGAATAAGGAATGGGAGTTCTTTTATAGACTCAAAGGTTGTTCAGAATATAAGCTTTCCTTTTTTTGGAAATAAAACAGATAGAAAAGCCAGCTCAGTTTAGAAAGCTTTCTTTAAAAGAAAACAATAAATTGTTTTCCCTTTGTTTTAACTATTTTCTTTCTTTGATTTAATTTTTTTCTCTTTTGATTTAACTGTTTTATTTATGATTTAACTGTATTTTTTCTCTTTAAAGCACAATTAATTCAAAACTTCTATTTCTGAACTGAAGATAAGATTTTGAGAGAATATCTAATTAATTAAATAAATATGACCTCATAAATGTGTTTTTCTCAATTATCTGAATAATTAAATTCAGTTATTGAAATGAGGATATTTATTTAATAATTAAATATTATTTGATTCATTTTTATGTGTTTTAGCTAAAAGTGGTGAATTTAATTTAATTAAAGTGCTAGGACTTTATAATTAAATTAATTCAATCATTGGGTTTGTTTAGCCAAAAGGAATTAAATATAATGTATGATTAATGCAGATTTAGGATTTTCTACATTTGACACTTAGGTCAAGTAGAGTTAGTCAAAACTCAGAATTGCCTAGTACAATAGGACTTTGATGATTCAAAAGAATAACAAATCTAACAAAATTGGTTAAGGTTGTAAGATTCCAATTTTGGGGTGTTACATTTTGCCCCTCTTTGAATTGATATGCGAGCAGTGCATTGATTCAAAGAATAGTCTGATGCTTGAAGCACAGAAGAATAGATTTCAAAAATTGATAATGCAAAGATCGATTGATGAAGATTTTAGAGCCATCTCCAGGATAGAGCTTGACTCCCTGAAGTCTAGGTTAGTTTGTCAAGACACCGGTCAAGTAGAGTTTTCGAGGGTCAACTTCAAAATGAAGCTTGATCGTCAGGGATTCGAGTTAGGTTTCCCTGATACCTAATAGATTTGATATCTTTCACAAGACTCTCCCCAACGAGGCTCAACCTTTAGGAGTCAGGGTTAGATTGCCCCGATACCTTTCCAACAAGATAATCAATAGAGATTTTAGGACTATCTCCAGAATGAAGCTTAGTCCCCCAATATCTAGGTTAGATCACCCAGACACTAGTTAGATTGATATCTTTCACAAGACTGTCCCCAGAACGAGGCTCAACCTTCAGGAGTTGGGGTTAGAATGCCCCAATACCTATCCCAAATGATAGTCAATAGAGATTTTAGAATCATCTCCAGAGTGGAGCTTGATTTAGGAGTCAGGGTTAGAATGCCCCAATTCCCAATAGATGAGTTTTCAAGAATCATCTCCAAAATGAAGCTTGATCCTCAAGAATATGAGTTAGATTATTAAGATACTTAATAGATTGAGATTTCGAGAATCATCTCTAGAATGAAGATTGATCCTTAAGAATCTGAGTTAGAAGATACTTAATAGATAAAAAGATGTAGGGAATAGAGATGCCCCTATTGATTGTGGAGTATCCAATTTTGACTCTGAGGTACGAAAAACTGAACATGTCCCAAGTGATGAGATTCCCCTAGCAATGAGGACTTTTTAATTTAGATTGGATTGATTGGAATAGATTCAATGATGTAATCATCTTTCCCCCTCAGGAATGAAATGGAAAGATGACATGTCATAATGATGATTAAGAGAGAGAAATCACAGATAGATGTTGAATCAAAGATCAAGAAGAACTCAGAATAGATTACAGAAGAATTTGGAAGATTTAGAAGCAATTTTGAGTGATTGCAAGGTCCAGTTGACCAAGTTTGACTAGGGTTTACCAGAGTTGACTTTTTGATGAAAAAATGATGATATGATAAGATTTTCCAAGAAATTGACGTCAGAAAGTTGACTACACAAGCATCCAATCGCGTCAGTCCCAAAAATTTTAAAATGTGATTTTGAGCGATATATAAGTGTCAGATTTTGATTTTGATCCCAAAAATGGATTGAGCATATAGTTGAAGATAGAGAGTGAAGATCGAACACTTGTGTAGTAGTGGTGAAGCCAGGACACTAAAGAAGAACTCCTCAATGTACAAATCTAGGAGAACGCAATGAAGAGAACACTGAATTACTGTCACGATGAAAGTCTAGAATGAAAATGCAATCCTATGCTAGATGCAATATGAAAGTGCAATTCTAGGACATGGTTGTGAGACCCATCGTAAAATCATCATCATTGAGAATTTTTAGAACATCGAAGTTGATAAAACCCTTACTAGCGCCACAATGCAACCATAAGGATATGAATATGACTTTCATCAGATAAAATATAGGAAACGAATGTAAGTACCAAAGCACAAAAGCCAAGATGACCTGAACATTGTTTCTAGTTAATATTGCAAGAGTACACCAGTATTGAGACAGTCAAAGCCAAGATAACCATGAGTGCGATCATGCGTAAACAAACAAAGCAATAACAAACAGGGAGATAGTTCCAACCTCACCATGGCGTACAAATAAACAAGATCGAGGGATGTGAGGCTTTTCCACCTTAGTGTGGGAGCTCTTATCACATACACCTTGTTTACTTGACATTGTCGAATCATCGGGACTACACCAACAAGCAATAGAAAAAGAAAATATCAATGAAATTCATGAGAACAGACAACATACAAAGAAAGATTCAATCATAGCTCAGCCAGTTTCAAAGTTTTTGAATATGTTCATGTTTATGAGAGGTGTTGAAAAACACCATTGTTCTTGTGAGTGCATTATGTTTGATTGTTATCGATAGATGTTTACATTTGAGATATCCGATGTGTGTCAAAAAACATAGATGTGTCCAAAGATAGTTTTAAAAAATACTGTTTATGGTGGTGTTGAAAAACACCAGTTTGTGTAAGTAGCGAGTTGTCCTTGAGAAGTGACAAGATTACTGACTCAGGTGTAAACCAAATATGTGATCAAATGGGGGACCCATACCCCTAGTAGCGGTGACTAACGTGATGTGTGTTGCAAGGAAAAACTAAATTTGAGTGCCCCAAGGCGTATGTCGCTGAATGAGTATCAAGTTAGGAGTGTTCACAAAGGAACCAGAGTGCCATGAAACTGACCAAAAGCTATGTACAAACTAAAGCAAAGAATTGTCAAGACCAAGTATCGATAGATAGAGCATTTGAGTATAACTCCAACTGTAACAGATGTGAGAAATCTCAATAGTATGGAGACAGTAGACAGATGCAGTTAGAACCACTAGTGACTGATGTGAGAGAGATCCTCAAGTGAAGAGATCATAGGACTAGCTAGACACCAATAGGAAGACGCAGTAAGAATCACTGGTGACTGATGTTAGGGAGATTCTCAAGAAGAGAGAACTTAGTATAAGCTAAGAGACAGTAGGAAGACACAGTGAGAACCACTATTGACTATTGTGAAGTAGATCTCAAAAGGTGATAGGATAGTGCCCCCTAGACTAGGAGGGTTGCCCCGAGAGTATGACCAGTTTGAATCCATGTAAGTTGGTGTCTTGACGGGAACTGAAAGCATGTGGAAAGTAAATGCAAGTAGGAAAGCAGGAAAGAAGAAAAGAAGGAAAGCAAATGCATAAAGCCAAGTGGTGCTGTGATATATATAGCATTGTGGAACAAGAGGCACATGTTTACCAAGTTTTCACCTTCTTGGAAGAAATTCTTTTTTTGCTACCATGACGCCTATTTGCCAGGTTTTCATCAATGACACGTTTTTCTCTTTTTTCTCTTTTTTTGTATTTTTTAATTTTTTATATTTTTTTTGTATTTTTGTAATATATAATTTTTTTGGAGATACATCAAAGTGCCTATCACTAGGTTTTCACTAAGATGATCATTTGTTCAGGACTTTTTCCAATTTTTAGAATTTTAGAGATTTTGCAATTTTTAGATTTTTAGAGATTACTAGATCTTAAGCAAGATCACAATGGTTTGCCCCAATGTCTAGCAAGGTGTAGGACATTGCAGATGAATTAGAAAGCTAATGTATGAGATGAATAGCCAATGATGGATGAAGAGGGTGAATGTGACCCTCAAGGACAATTTCCTCAAGATTACCCAAGCTAGGGAAAAATGAATATAGTAATGTAGGCTCATGGAGCGGTGTTGGATAGCATATAGGATAATGACCTAATGTCATGAAAAGCATGTGGTCCAAAAGAGTGGACATGTCAAGAGACTTCTAAGAACTTGTTTTTCAATTTTGATCAAGACCAAGGGGTCAATTTTATAGGATAGGATATAGCTATGATCAGGATAAAGGTTGATGGAGGTATAAGTGCATGTTTTGGATTATGATAGGAATGCATAGAGATAGGAAGGATAGGCTTGGGATAAGAAAGATCACAATAGGGTATCGTGGATGAGAGAAAGTGAATAGGCTAATGGAAAGGATAACAAATGTCAGGATACATAGTGTGTCTAGGCTCAAACCTTTTCAAGATTAGCAGAAGGAACATGGATGCTCATGAGCTAGCTGGATGTAAGATATGATAGATAGGATTACATGGAAGGAACTTGCCCCCAAGTGAAGAGTGCAAGTAGGAGGAATTCCAGATGATGCCTATTTGTTAGGTTTTCATCATGGTACTTATCCAAGGCACCACAAGAAGTGGTTTTTACCATAGGTTGGATTGATTTATCTTTACTTTTGCTACCAAGGTGCCTGTTTACCAGGTTTTCACCAAGGCACTTTTTCTTTTTCTTTTTTTTTTCCTTTTTTCGTACTTTTTGATTTATGGAGGAACTTAAGCTTCTTTCTCTTTGGATAGTGCTCCTTTGAAGTATATTTTGTGATAGGCCAGGGCCGCTGAAAGTATGCTCAAAGATGTTGATAGGGTGATGGTAGAGAAGATGATATGGAGGATAAGGAAGATGGTATCCAATGATTTATTTGGTGGATTGGATAGGAGGGATGGAAGGATATGAGATGGATGGGTAAGAGGTAGGTGCAGGATATTGGATAGGGTATGGTGATAAGATCAAAATTGACACACCCCTTGAAGGGTAGTGGATAAATGGAGGAAAAGTGGATGGAATAGCTTGAGACATTGATGGATGAGTGGATATGGATCTTGGTATGCGAGGACCCAAGATGGAGTTAGAAGATGGGAGATGTTTAGATGGAGATGAAGTGGAA
>MU226419.1:53323-73287 GCA_018584345.1 Thuja plicata | reverse complement strand
GATTTTCAATAGGTTCATTAGAGATGGTGGAAAGGATATCTTGATCTTGCTTGGGAGATGGATAAGATATAGGAGATGTAAGAGCTTCTTCTAGGAAGAAATGGAAGGGGATGATAGAATCATCATGAGACTCTTGAGATGTGTGACTTTGGTCAACTGTTGGATAAAGATGGATGGTGTCTTGATCTTGATCATTACTGATATTAGTTTCTTCACACTTTGGATTGCCCTCTTGACATGGAGCCACTTCTATGGACAAGGTGGGATTTTTGATATGCATGAGGGATTCTTGAAAGGCTAATGGAGTATCATTTTGAGTAGGCATGATAAGCATTGAATCACATGGAAACTTGGGGTCTATGATCTTTGAAGCCTGAGAAAGGCTTGCATCTGTATGTTGATTAGCTTGGATCTCTTTTAGAGGTAGTCCTTGAGAGTAAACATAGTCATCATTAGGCTCAGTTATAGATAGAGATGGGGAAGCCTTAGGAGATGGAGGAATGGTGGAGGAAGTAGATGTGATATGGGAACCATTGCTAGACATGGATTCCTGATATTGATCATGCTTGAGATTAGTATCTTCACTAGATGATTCGTTAGGATTTTCCACTTCAATTATGCCATTATCTATGAGATCTTGGATTTTATGTTTCAACTCCATGCAATATGAAGTTTTATGCTTGTTATGTCGATGATATGCACAATAGGGACTCAAGAATCTGAATCCACATGATGTGGCTTGAGGCAATGTGATAAGATTATGCTCAAGAAGTTCCTCCAATGCTAATTGATAAGATTGTCCCAAAGGAGTAAAGATTCTCTCTAAAGGATAAATAGACACTTCTTGACTTGCAATGTCATTCTTTAGTGGATAGAAAAGGATTTCATCTGATGTTTTCATAGCTTCCTCTATATTCTCTTGATCAAAGTTGGGATATAAGAATCATGATTGAATAACAAAGGACAGTTTGATCTTAATGAGGATTCATCAGATGAATTATCCTTTTAATTATTTAATCTTTGGAGTTCAGATTCCAAAGTTTGAAGTTGTTTTAATAAAGTTGCCCTAAGAATCTCTTCTTTTCTTTTGGACATTATAAGATTGTCTGAATGCGTGCTTGCTTAGAAGATTAAAGAGGGTATGATGAATCAATTGATTGACTGACAGGTGTTGAAGTGATATCTAAAGTGTTGATTAAGTCCAAGACTAAAGGACAAAGGAGATAATGTCCAACTGAGACAGAGATAGAAATGACTTTGATTTTGAATCAAGGTTGACAAACTACTTTCGCAACTCAGGATAAGGATAGTGTAGACATAGATTATAAGATTGACATAGATAGTGGGTCACTTGGACTAGCACAACAAAGTCAGATTTTGAAACAACAATGAGTCAGACTGTCAATAGATTGCAGTCAAAGATAGACTAGTGATGATGTTGATGAAAGTATAGATTTATGAAGATTCGGATAGAACCTTCACAACAGAATACAAAATTGGACAGCAAGGTGATAGACTTCCAGAGTTCCTTAAAATGACTTCTAGTTTGCATAGGCATAGATAAGTTGATTCGCTTGGTGATGATACCTAAAGTGTTATTCAAGTCCAAGACCAAAGAGACCAAGAGATAAATGTCCAACTGAGAAGGAGATAGAAAAAGACTGCAATCTTGAGTCAAGGTTAACGAACCTTCTCTCACAACTCAGAATAAGGACAGTGCAGACAAAGATGATAAGATTGAACAAAGGACTCAATCAATTGGACAAGTGTAACAACATTAGATTTCAAGAGAAATAGGTTAGACTAACAACAGATTGTAGTTGCATGTGAACTAGCAGAAGCTTTATGATAGCGCAAATTTCAGAATAGACTAAATGTAGTAGGATAGACCGATGAAAGACCAAGTTTTCACAAGTTTTTGGAACAAATTTGATAGAGTTTTGACAGAGCTTCAACAGAGTTTCGGTAGAGTTTCAAACAAGAAAAGATAGGCAAGTATCCAAAGTTTACAATTTTCCAGATCATTTGATTGTTGTTCTTGTTGTTGTTTCAGTAAACACTCATGCAAAACACATCGTGGAGATTGTTTGTTGTAATAGAAAAGACACATCACAATCCTAGGATAGCCAGGGAAGTATCTATTGAATCCCCACTTGAACTGAAGTTCAGCTACGCTTACTCATAGTGGACAACTTAGAAGCTTGGAGGCACGGGCTCCTCCTTATATGTGCACTCACTTCTCAGGCACACCAAGCTTCGAACCCCAAAGGAATTGCTTCCCAAAGGGTTTTTATCTCTACTAAGAGCCATAAAAGTGTGGGCATCTTTGTCGGTCTCTGACCTTTCGCACCAACAGATAGAGGGTTTTTGGATACTATAACAATAGTTTGTAGTAAGGACATCCGTTTAGGTGGTTGTGATCAGGTCATTTTCCTAATAAAGGGGGCTCTCCCAATCCTTTCAAAGCAAGGCTTTCACCTTAACAATGTCGGGACTTTAACGCACCACTAGGGTATTAGAGGAGATTTTGGTTTCCACAACAAATTCACACCTGTCCATTATGAGATTAATCACAATGGCATTTTTTATATACCGGTTTGGAAGGGCTTGGCTTTAGCCTGTTATCGGTTGGGCATTCCACTCTCACTGGCTCTGCTAAAGCACTTGGGAGGTAGCCACGCTAAAGGATTTGTATGGATTTATCTTACACCCAAGATCTATGAAGGCAAGGGGAGAGGATACGTCCATGCAATTCCTTGGGTTTACAAAACTAGAAGACACTTCAAGCAGAATAAGAAAATGACAATAATGTTTCTGGATTTCTGATCATCCCAAAATGGCGAGAGCATAGTTTCCTGACATCATTGCCATTCCTAAAAATACCAAATAGAAGTTCATTTTAGAATTCTCGCATGCAGGTTCCTATTTTAAGAAATCAAAAATAAGATGCAAGCACAATGTTTTTTGTTCTCTTGATCAAAGGCAACCTAAAAAACCAATTCATGAGTATTTTGTGTTTTAGTTTTCTTGGATAATGTTTTGCAAACCATTGTTAGGTTGTACGCAAAAGATAATCACATGAAAATCAAAGTCAAAGATTATTCTACATTATAAAAAATTAGAAAATCAAAAAATAGATCACATATTCAGAAAGTAGACATAAAATCACGCACTTTCAAAAAAAATTACACTCAAAAATGTTATCGTATGAACTCGTACGAGGCTTTGGAAGCTGCAAAACAGAGGATTAGACAAGTACCATGATGAAAAACTGAAATTTATGATAAATCTGTGACCAAAATCTAGAAACTAAGAAAAACTATGAAATTTTCAGACAATTCTACCCAAAATAAAAAAAAATTGCACTCAATTTGGACATAAAATGAGCAAAATATGATCGTTTAAGGTTAGACTGCAAATTCAAAAAGCTTAATGGTGAAGGCTAAAGATTTTTCAAACCCTGCTGACATCATCAACCTGGGAGTTTAAATTTAACAGTTTTGTGGCTGTCACAGAAGGTTATGGGGAATGACGGTTTGACGGTCGTCAAATTTAACATAGTGAAAAAAAATCTAATTTTTTTTAGATTTTTTTTTTGTTCCATAATTTTTTTTTGAAAAATCTACCTCAAGCTGTGTGCAAAAAAATCTGAAATCTGCCTCAATTTCTGTACAACAGGTAGTACCGCCTCCTTGGGAAAAATATTTTTGCCACAGATTCAACTTTTGACAAGTATAGGCATGTTTACAGTCATTTTCAACCGAAATGACGCTCCTGACGCAATGGTGGAGTCAGATTTGGCTCAAAATGAGAGCTTCAAAGACACTAAGAGAATAATAGACAGAAGATAGAAGAAATTTTTGAACTTGCTCCATGCTAAAATAAAGATGAAATGTGTTGTTACACGCACAAAATCAGAGTACAAACATGATCCCAAGATTTTCAAAATTAATTCAAATGTGATGACAGAAATAGATGTTCTACCCCACGATGGTCACCAAAAATGTATGTGGTAGATTTGGCCTTGTTAATCAACCATACACTTCAACATAGTCCTTCTTCATTAGATACACACAAGAATGAATATGAGATCATTCATCTTGCCTGTCTGTATGATTTGACCTGTTGCCTTCTATCCAGACGCGGTTTTGAAAATAGCTCTCAGAACGAGAGTCTCACAACCATAGACCAATCTAGAACAAAGGATTTATGCTTCCATGAATGCAATGCAATGATTAATCTAGAAATGAAACATGCAAGATTAATCTAAATAATCCATTTAAACTAGAAATGAGATTGAAAACTATGCCATGATTTCAATGAGATTATTCTAGAAATTGAAATTAATCTATTGCAAAATGAGATTATTCTATATGAGATTATGAACTAAGAATATAGCAACAATTTAGTATTCTAACAATGCATGTGACTAGAAATTCAGGAAGGGTTTTGAATGAGGAATGGGAGTTCTTTTATAGACTCAGAGGTTGTTCAGAATAGAAACTTCCTTTTTTTTGGAAATAAAACAGATAGAAAAGCCAGCTCAGTTTAGAAATCTTTCTTTAAAAGAAAATAATAAATTATTTTCCCTTTGTTTTAACTATTTTCTTTCTTTGATTTAATTCTTTTCTCTTTTGATTTAACTGTTTTATTTATGATTTAATTGTTTTCTTTCTCTTTAAAGCACATTTAATTCAAAACTTCTATTTCTGAACTAAAGATAAGATTTTGAGAGAATATCTAATTAATTAAATAAATATGACCTCATAAATGTGTTTTTCTCAATTATCTGAATAATTAAATTCAATTATTGAAATGAGGATATTTATTTAATAATTAAATATTATTTAATTCCTTTTTATGTGTTTTAGCTAAAAGGGGTGAATTTAATTTAATTAAAGTGCTAGGACTTTATAATTAAATTAATTCAATCATTGGGTTTTTTTAGCCAATAGAAATTAAATATAATGTATGATTAATGCAGATTTAGGATTTTCTACATTTGACACTTAGGTCAAGTAGAGTCAGTCAAAACTCAGAATTGCCTAGTACAATAGGACTTTGATGATTCAGAAGAATAACAAATGCAACAAAATTGGTTAAGGTTGCAAGATGCCAATTTTGGGGTGTTACACTGATGACCTTCTTTTCATCTGGTCTCGGTACAAGTGTCCATGTATTGTTTTTCTCAATCTTCTCAATTTCTTCATTCATAGCACTAACCCATTCTTCATTATCAAGTGCAGCATTAATAGATTTTGGCTCAAAATCACAAATTAGACATCTTGTGTTTAGAGACTTACTTCTGGTTCTCATACCAGCCTTCTTGTCTCCTACGATCTGGTTATGTGGATGGTTCCTTCTGAAATAATTGGCAAGCACAGGTTCAATTCTTTGTCTATCATCTTGATCATTATTTTTCCCTTCATTCTAATCTCTATCGCTCGATACATCATCTTGAGCAATATCCTGATTTTTAATATTTGCAGCCCGATGCTCGGTTGCAATATTTTGTTGCTCAAGAGCTATACATTGTTGTTTTTGGGTAGAGTGTTAGGTTATTCATTGTAAACAAACCTATTGTAGTCCTCTGGTTCTTTTGTGCTTTCCTTTTCATTCTTCTCTGCAAATTCATCTATCTTTACATTTAAACTTTCAACAATTTTGTTAGAGGCTTTATTGAGACATTTATAATCCTTGCTCTTGGTGGAATACCCTAGAAAGATAAATTCATCACTTTTGGAGTCAATCTTTCCATTTATATCATCTTTTAAGATACAACATTGACTACCAAAGATATTAAAGTAACTTAAATTGGGTGTGTAACCATACCATAGCTCATAGGGTGTCTTCTTGGTGTCTTTCTTCAATTGTACTTTGTTAAATGTGTAAACAGCAGTACTGACAGCTTCCCTCTAGAAGATTTGGGTGATGCCTTTCTCTATGATCAGTATCCTTGCACAATCAACAATGGATCTATTCCTTCTTTCAACAATTGCATTTGGCTATGGTGTTCTCAGTATAGAGACATGTCTTTTGATTCCATGCTCATTGCAAAAGTTAGTGAATTCATTTGAAATAAATTCCCCTCCTCTATCTGATCTTAAGCATTTTAATTTCTTACCACTTTGTTTTTCTACCATTGCTTTGTACCATTTAAACATCTTGAATGCTTTTGATTTATCTTTTAGAAACATAACTGTCATCATTCTAGAGTAATCATCAACAAAAGAATGAAATATCTATCACCATAGTAACTCTTTTTTCTCATAGGTTCACATAATTAGTATGGACTAATTCTAGAATAGCATCAGATGTATGGGTTTTTCTTTTGAAACTAGACTTTGTCATCTTACCTTTTTGACAATTTTTGCACATGATATTGTCTGGATTTGACATGCTCGGTAAGCCTCTTACATTTCTCTTTTTGCTTATCTTTATCATGTTGTCAAAATTTACATGACACAATATTTTATGCCACAACCATATGTCTTCGTTTCTAGCCATTAAGCAAGTGGTGTCAATATCATTCAGATAGAATAAGTTACCTTTGGTCTATTCACCAGCTCTGATCAATCTTCCCGATTCATTAAATATATTTGCCTTCTTATTCTCAAATGCTACTCGGTGACCTAAATTATTCAAATTAGAAACACTCAATAGATTATAATTCAATCCTTTCACCCAATAAGAATTTTCACATTTTATCAGTTTATTCAACATTATAGTTCCTTTACCTTCAACTAGAGAAGGTGTGTCATTACCCATTCTTACTATACCACCATTATAATACTCAAAAGTATTAAACTTTTCTATGTGACCGGTCATGTGGTGAGTGCAGCCACTAGCTATGATCTAGATATCATTCTTGCTAACTTTAGATATGAGTGCAATTTCTACATACCTTTCATCTTCATCTGAATCATCTTTTACTGCCACAAACACCATCTTGATGTCTTCATCAAATTCGGTGTCAGTATCTTCATCTTTGCATGTAGCTAGGTAACTGGTCTTCTTTCCTTTGTCCTTGTAGTCTCGGGTATCTCTTCTTTCTAATTGTTAGTTGCTTCTTTAATCTTGATTATCACCTCTGTCAAACTTCTTTTCAAATGATCTGTCATTACTTTTGTCATATTTTCTTCTATTACGACATCTTGCAGTAAAGTGTCCAATCTCTTTACAATTAAAACATACAAGTGGTAATTTAGCTTTGTATTTACCTTTGCCTCTCTACATTCTTCTAGCCATAAGTGGTTCAATTTCGTCAAGATCTTCTTCACTTTCACTTTTATTATATTTTCTCATATTGTGTTTATGACTTGATTTAATTATTCTCAAAGAAGATTTGAATGTAGAATCTATGTTTGGTAACACACTATTATCAAATTTATTCATCTCAAATGAAATCATTCTTCCAATCAAACTATCTAGAGTAACATTGTTATTTGCTACTGCTCTCATTTCTTGTATGGCAGATACTCTAATAGCATAAGTAGCCAATGAGGTTCTTAGAATTTTACTTACCACTGTCTCTTCATCTAGTACACCTCCAACTTCTCAGATAGCATTGACTACCTCTTTGATTCTTGTGCTTTCATGTGTGATGTTTTCACCTTCTTTCATTGTGAGATCATCAAACTTTCCTCTAAGGCTTTCTACCTTGGCTCTCAGAACATTTATATCACCACCATGTACAAGATTCAATTTATCCCACATCTGCTTTGCAGTTGTGCATGTTTTGACATCTTCAAATTCAACATCAGAGAGTGAGGAAGAAAGCTCTATTATCATGAAATTGTTCTCATGCTTCTCTCACATTTTTTCAACTATGAGTTCTCCTATGGGAAACACATATTCAGTATCTAAGTATTGAGTAACATCATTTCCAATACCTGATAAGTGGAGTCTTATCTTGCTTTTCCATGAAGAAAAGTTGTCTTTGTTCAACTTGGGCACATCTCGTCTGTTCATCTTATGATCTTTAGCTTAGGTCTTGGAACCTTCCTTCTAAGAACAAAAGCTCTGATACCAATTGTTAGAATAATTGAGAGGGGGGCTGAATTAGTGGCCTCAAAAATTAATCCTTAAATCAACCCAAAAAATTATTACCACATTTATAAGCCTCTATTTATCTTTATTCCTATAAGATGATTGCCTTGAAATATTAATAACAAATAACTATTGCTCGGATTACTCTTTCAAACCTTATTCTTACTTTTACTGATTAGCAGTCTTTCTATTTACCAAAATATATTAAATAACTAGTGTATATCGATCAATCCAGATTTACTTATGTGAAATGCAAAAAAATAAAGTAATGAATCATAAACACATTGACACATGGATTTTTAACGTGGAAACCCTGTTAAGGGAAAAACCACTAGGACTGGTAACCCAAATTTTCACTCTTCTAAAGTGAGCTCGGTGAAGAGCCAACCTTGTTAAAGGTTACAAACACATTTTTAGGTGTGACCTTGTTAGAGGATTTAAATGAATAGTCACTTAGTATCTAACATCTAATACTACCATCCTTGATCAACACTGACTTGGCCTGTCAATAGGTATCAGGCATATCTAGTGCTACTTTGTATGATCAAACTTTTTGATACTCCTTGGGATGTATCTTAATTAGAAAAGACTTTTAAGTCCTGCTCGGTTAAGAGACTTGATGCTTCAATGGTTAAATTGAAACATTAAATTGATCTATTCACATATACAACTAGAATTGCATATTTTCATATCTATTGTAAGTACATTACCTTTTTTATCAATGTTATCAATTCAATACCTTTGCTCCACATTGTTCTTCTCTATGATTTTGTATCATTGTTCATCGATGTATACAAAATTTAGCTCTTTTCTCATCTTGATTGATCAAGTCTAAATGAATACTTTCTTCTCCTTTAGAGTCTCTTCAGCATCTATTATCTTTTCAATCACCTAATTCACATTGAATTAGCTTGTCTCTTATATAGACATAATTTCACCGGTTCTTGGCTTTCTTGATCTTGATGTGATCCAAAATTCTCTCCAATTAGATTTAAATAAAAACTCATGTTTTTATCTCATAGAGATCTTCTTGCCAACTGGACAAAATAGAATTAAATCCTTTACTTATCTCTGGCTTTATCTTGTCGATTAAAATAATGATAATTACCAGTTAAGTCTATATTTAGCTCTTGATGGCTAAGCCTTTTTTCATTTTTGAACTCTTTTTTCTGTTAGTCAATAGTTCAATTAGTCTTCGGTGACAACTGATCATTCCATCGGTAAGACTTCAGTTGTTTTCAGGATCTTCATCCGTCGGTTTTGTCTATCCATCGACCAACACCATAGTTTTGTTCATCGAGTTACACTATGCTTTGCTTGTCGGTTAACAATGTGACTTTTCTCATCGGTAATTTTGTGCATTTGCTCGTCGGGTAATACTATGACTTTTCTCTTTTTAGTTTACCATGTCCGTCGGTGTGCACTTCATCTGTGTATACAGTCACTTTGTGAATACTTAAATTTTATGCATTACTGATAGCATAGCCTTTGATACATTGGTTCTTTGAAGTCTTTAGCAGTATGTACATGACCATACAAATTATATCAAGTTGACATCAATGAAAATATAATACATTAACTGATTTAATGTTTTGCATTTACTTTCTGTGTCTTGGTGATAATCAACTTAACATCTTCAAACATTCAATCAATTATAGTTTATCAAAATCTACATCTCACAAGATTTTAAGGGCTGGTTATTATTTGCCTTGTTTATTCAAATATTCTCATTCTTTTGTTAGAAAGTGTGAACCCTTTCAGAGATTCTCCAGCAAAATGAAATTTTCAGGTGCCCTATTATTAAATCCCATAGTGGCAGAAGCCCCTTTTGCAATATGGGGAATGGACTTCATTGGAGAGTTTGTTGAGAAATCAAGTAGGGGACACAATTGGATTTTGGTAGCGATTGATTATTTTACCAAGTGGGCTGAGGAAATTCTATCCAAGAAGGCTACAAGCACAGTGGTGATTGATTTTATAATGAATAATGTAATTACTAAATTTGGTGTTCCTATCAAACTAGTAATGGATAATGATATGTGTTTTAGATCTGATGAATTTATTGATTTCTATTCTGATATGGAAATTATCATGTCATATTCATCCCCCTACCATCCATAGGCCAATGGATAAGTAGAATCAAGTAATAGAAACATTCTACAAATTTTGAAAAAGACTTTGGAAAAAAATAAGAGAGAATGGCATGCAAAGTTAAAACTTGCATTATGGATAGATAGAAGAACTGTAAAGAAAGAAACATGTAAGTATCCTTTTAAATTATTTTATGGTGTTCAGTCTAGAATTCCTATGAATAATTTTCTCCCAGTATACAAGTTCATTCAATATGAGGAGTTAGAAATCCCCGATCCAATGAAAGAAAGAAAGGTGCAGCTAGTAGAGCTGGATGAAATAAGAAAAGACGGTCAAAGAGAAAATGTCAAGTTACAACAAAAGATGAAATAATTTCTTGACAAGAGAGAAATTAATAGGAAGTTACAGCCTGATGATCTAGTACTTCAATGGAATGTAAGATTTGTACATAAAGGTAAGCATAAAATTTTTGAATCCTTATGGCTGGGTCCTTTTATCATTCATCAAAGTTTTGTAAAAGATTCATATCTATTGAAAAATACAGATGGAGAGGTATTTGAATTTCCACTGCATGGACAATTCTTGAAACCTTTCTTCAATTATTTCTATTTTCTATGCACAGTCATTTTGTATTATATGTACAGGTGTGTTTGTTTTTGTAGTGTATTTGCTTTTGCAGCAGGTTAGTAAGCGTGATCCACCTCTTGGAGATTTTTGGTTCTTTCTATGAACTTACGTTCAAACATCCTTAGATAGAGCCACTACTGGTTATATTCTGAGTTTTGAAATCTTTCTATTAAAATTTTGATTGACCAGTGATATTCTTGCTTAGGAAGTCAAAACCTATCCAGAATGCTATCAATTTTTTTGCAAATATTGATCTCTGATCCATAAAATTAGTAGGAGATATGAAAAACCCTAGGTCCTAGGTCATTTTTCATTCATGTTGAGAAAAAACCCTAGTTCTCTGTAGTTGACTTCTAATTTGGAGTTACCTTTTTCATGAAGCTTAAGTCACTTATGTCATGTGTCTTTTTATCATATTAAGTTACTCGCTTAATCTCCTAACCATGACCAAATATTCCTTTCTATTTTGAGAATTGTCACAATGCTTTGGTCGCATTATCTCATAAGAAAAAGAATATTATTTAAGGGATTAAGAGATTAAACGTAGGCCATTGATTTAGATTGAGATCCTATGGTTCGCACAAAGTCTCCAATGAAACCCCAGAGTTAAGAAATTGTCTGGCGACTTTGAGTTTCTTCAGTCACAAAGTCTCACAAACAAATCAGAGTTAAGTCTTGGTTTGATATTCATTTGATCGCAAGATCTCAGAATGAAACAAGAGTTAAGTTAGACTTTAAGAGATTCAGCAACAGCCGTAGATGCTAAGAAGATCCTGTGATTGGTGTTTAATCACAAGATGAAAGTGCAAATTAGTAAGATTTTAGAGGATTTAGCGTAGACCGTTAGATGAAGAATGAATCAAGGGCAGACGCATGATCTTGAAATAATTTCATAAAGAACATAAAGATTGATATATTTACCGATGGTTGTTGATGAAACAAAGATCGGAGAGATAGTTTTTAATCTCTAACCAAACTTTGAGTTACATGAAACGCTCAGTGACTAAGAGATTCACTCAGTCACCAAGTCTCCAGATAAACTATGGTTAAAAAAAGTTTGGTCAAGTTTTATATGAATGAATCTAAATCGTAGATTAAGTAAAAATCATGTGGCTGGTGTTTAATCATTGAGAAAAATCAAAAAGTTACAAAGCTTTCAGTGATCCAGAGAAGATGATTTAGATGCCAACACATGTCCAAGTTTTTTCAGATCCTGTGGCATGCATTAAGTCTCAAGGTAAACCTGTGGTTAAGAAATCTATTTTCTGATTTTGATTTTCTTTCAGTCACGTAGTCTCAAAACTAACTGAAGTTAAAGATAAACCATAAGATATTTAGTGTGAACCGTTAGATTAAAAGGTAATCAATGGTGGTTTTGTAATCTCGAAGCAAATTCAATTAATATAAAATGATTAAGAGACTTAACGTTGGTCGTTGATGAGATTTAGATCAAATGGTTTGTGTGAAATCTCTAAGCTAACTCATGGTTAATAAAATCCTTGAGTGACTCAAATTTATACATTCACGTGATCTCCAAAGAAACCTAAGGTTAAACAGAGTTATTCTTAAGCTTTAGTCGTGAAATCTTTGAATGAAGCATGAGTTAAGTAAATTGTCGAGCGACTTAAAGATATACGTTGATCAAAGTATGATCATGTGATTGGCACTAATTCTCATATCATAACTTTAGTTAAGGCTAGCTTTCAGTGACTGCAATATACAATGGTTGCGTGATTTCCAAAAGAAATGGTGGTAAGAGTATGGTAAATTTATAATGATTTACTTTGCGCCATGATGTAAAAGATTAGGCAATTAAAGAGAAAGAATTTGTACAGCTTGTATAAGATCTATTGAGTTGTAATAAAATAGGCCAATCATATCATTTATTAGGCTATTGACCATATAATAAGGTTTTAAAATGGAAAAAGCACTCATGACAATACCAGTTGGCTCATTCAAAAATGATAACCTGTCAACTTCAAACGTCGCGGCTAGGGGAAAGAATTAATGTTAGGGTACGAAGAATTAAGACACAAGTGACTGAGTGAAGTTTTCCAATTCTTAGCTAGTTTACAGCATTGATTCCTAAAGTGATAAATAGAAATAGCCTTCATACAATTCATTTTACCAAGTTCTCAGAATTCACAGCCAAAGGATTGCATAATTTTTAGAGCATTTAGAAGCAGAGAATTGTGATTTTTTAGGGAAATTGACAGTAAGGGTTTGTTTTTCATAACATAGTTTTTTCAGTCAGATATTCAAAAACCATTAATGATGAGCCAACCAACAATGAGAGGAGCTTTGACAAGTGGAGCAAGTAAAGGAACAGAGGATGATAAGAAAGGAAAAAGGAATTATTCTGATGAGTTTTTGGCTCTACTGCCTAGATCAAGTCAAGGAAAAAGGGAAAATGATGAACTATTTACTGATGATTTAGAAAATTGTAGAGATCCTAGGAGTCCAAGGGTTTTTGGCTATCATATGCTTAACTATTTTCATGCTAATCAAGATAGTTCAATTCTAATTTTCAACCCATGGACATCAGGCCTAGCCAAGATGATTGTTCCTGATATTTCCTAAGTGTGGACTTTTTATTTGAATTAGAAAAAAAATCATGATCCACTTTCCAAAACCATTAAGAAGAGTAATGGGACACCTCTTTTTATCTTAGATAGAGCCTCTTTTATGAAATATTTCAATATCTACCATCCTTGTAGCACAAAGATTGACTTGAAAAAGTTACGGAATAGATATACCAGATAAACTGTTGTTTCTACTAAGTTAATCCAAGCCCATGCACCTAAGTCCAATAGGAATTATATTTCTGCAATACCAAATTCCATGGCACCATATTTCTACAAGGATGTTGGTGCTGAGAGAATATCTATAGATATATTGATAATCACCTTGGATCTACAAAGTGAACTTGTTATCACTGATTATGACTACATTTAGTATGTTATAGACAAGATGCATCAAGGGTTTGTTGATATATGTACAAATCCCAGCCCTAAGTTTATGCATTATTCTCTTTTAATGCATCTAATCTTATACTTAAACGTCAAAAACTTGGATACACAAAGTTTGATACCTAGGGTATTCTTCCATGGCCAACAAAACCCTGTACAAATATGGCTTAGGGTTTGGAACTACACCTCTAATGAAAATGATTTTTGTGCTTTTCACAATTTGATTGCATATCCTATTCTAGAGATGATAGGTGCAAATGTGACAAGGTTTCCCACCAAGGTTCTACAACTTCTTAGACCTTGTCAATTATTGGCTAAATGACTAGGAGACCATAACTAGGGTGATTTTGACTTTGACAAGAATTTTACTATAATTAGGGTTTAGGGATGTCCCTAGCCACGTCATATACTTCCAAAATATGTACTTGCCATCATAGAAGCAATAGAGTTTATTTGGCAATTGATATGGACTTATAAGGAGCACCTAGCTTCTCACAGGAAGGGTACATTTACACCTAGACAATTTAAGATTCTCAGTTTCTTAATTGGTAAAAGAGCCCTGGATTTAGTGAAAAAATGGTTGAACCAATACATAACGAGTGTGGCAATATATAGGTATATAGAACTAGAGAATTTTATTAAAAGTGCCAAGAAAATTTTAACTCCAAGCCTACCCACTAGAAAACAAGATGAGGAGTGTGTGGAGGAGGACTTGATCAGAAACATCCTGGAAGATGAAGAAGCATCAATAAGGGATACCCAATATCAGGATCGACGGAACTAGAACAACAAATTAAAAATAAAGGAATTTCTTTTGGAGGGTTCTTCCCTGAATTACCCTATTTACATAAACTTAACAAAATGATGGAATCTTATGGTATGTTATACAATCATCTTGAGGAACAGATAAAAGACAAGGAAAGAGGTTCGAATAAGAACTCTTCATTTGAGTATAGTGACAACATCTATTTAGTGCATATCCCTCCTCCAATGGATCAACCAGCTCAAACAGAGGAGAATGCAATAATGGATTTAACTAGAGTACATGAGGCTAAGGTGACTAATGAGCCTCCTAAGAAGAAGAAAAAGGTGGAATATTGGGAGACTTCTCATGATAAGAAGCAGAAGAAGAAAAAGGATAAAATTAGTGTCCTAATTACTGGTACTAGAGCCAATGCCCATCATTTAAGAAAAACCATTAGAGAAGGAAAGAAAGTAAGAGAAGATGAACAAGAGGAAGTTAAATTACCCCTTTCACTGTGCCAAGATAAAAGGGTACTACATCAAGAGCAATTCTTGAGTGATGACAATTTCATCAAAACTCAAGAGTTCAAGGATTTCTTGATCTGGGTAAAGCAACAACAAGTTGGATCATAACTACAGCTAACAGAGGGAGATACAGTGCCTTATGAAGCTTTACAGGACTTACAAGAATATTATCCTGAATCTGAGACCATGACACCAGAAGAAGCAAGGAAATTGGTTAAATTTAGTGGGATGCTACTTGTAGAGGGATGATATCTAGCCTCTACCTTTATCATTGATCAAATTAGAAAGCAACCAGATGCAAAATTGTCTTCAGAGATAAAAATTGGTGACATGATTAGGGGATGTGGATATGATTCACGATCGTAGACATTGGTAATGTTGACCCTTACACCAAAAACACAAAAACCCTCTCTAATCAATGTGCAAGAAAAATAGGATGGGATAAGATCATTTGGTCTATCCACAACACTGGTGATTTAGAGATCTCTTAAGCACTCACTCACTTTGCACATTTAAATGAATCTAAAACAGAGAAGATATTGAAAATATATAAAAATATCTTTGATGAATCAAGTGTAGTGGTAAAAGATAGGGAGTTATACTTGATTAAAATCAATGCATTAGAGAAGTTGGTGGAAGAATTAAATTAGAAATTACATGAAATCACTAACTCGATTCCTGCTTCACCTAAGAAATTTATGGATGCACTAGTGAAAATTTAGGATACAAGGGATATTTCAAAGGAAATAGAGAGAAAGGACAAAGATCAGAATGAAGTGGCTTTGGAAGCCTTGTGGAATATTTTACAACATAGGATTGATATCCTAAAAGATAAGGTTGATTTGGTACACAATTATTATAGCAAGCTTCCTAACCTAGAGGTAGAGGTCAATAACCACATTGCAACCTTAAATCCTTATTTTAGCTTTTGGACAGGCAGGACAACACTTTTTGAAAGGTTAATAGCTTTACAGCGACACAGGGCAGATCTTCCTGAGATAGTATGCAAGGTGGCAGATGTAATTGAGCGGATTGGATCCACTTTGTCATTCTTCAAGGGGAAAGGAAAATCAGATTAAAGTTAGGATCAACATATTTGGGCCAGACTTTAATAGGTTTATTCCTCCAATAAAGGGAGATGATAATAAGATAAAACCAATATCAGATTGGAAAGGAAAATTTGATAATCTATTGCCTATCAAATATGAATTATAATAGATAGTATTGCAATAGATATGGATAGGTTTAATAAAACCTTAGATGAGGATTTTAAAGTAGAAACACACTTTAATAAGTTTGTAACAGATGTCAAGCTCATCATAGATGCTATATGGGACAGACAGAAAGAATAATTACATAATATATAGAGCTTTAATTGGCCTATAGAGGAAGAGGTTGTATCATGAGATGTTCTCACTAAGCCCAAGAAAAAGAAGCCCACAATAGTTGACTTAGATATATTGGATGAAGAGTGAGGAGACATATGGCACCTAATCTATGAGCACAGGGAGGATAATCATTTTAAAAGACTAGTGTATGTTAGCCTGTATTGGTGGTCACTAGGTCTCGCAACAACTACAAGAGATTATTTAGAATATCCTCAGACAAAGGTGCCATCTATCAAATATTTGGAAATCAGATTTGGTCTTTTCCTTATTTTGTCTTCCTGCCGCTTGAAGGCCTAATTGTATTTTTTTCTTCTAGTATCTTTAGGGTTAGGTCTAGCCATCCGAGGCTTGTTGTATCCTTAATCTTTAAGGATTCCAAGATGGCTAAGACTCTATAAATAGTAAGATGTAACATAATTGTAAGTATGGTGAAATATATGACTGCGAGGCAGACTTCTCATTTTGTCTAAGTTTTTAAGCTTTTAGTCTTTGAATGTATTGAAGCAACATCATATTAATAAGATATAGAGGAGTTTCATGTTCTACATCTTTTTTGTCTCTTTATATTTACGTTTATGCTCTTGTATGTTTATCTTGTAAGGCATTTTAAACATACTAGTTATAAGGTAATTGTGCAGTTGCTTATAAGTTTCTTTCAAGGAGATTAATTCTTATGAGTGATCCCAGAGGGTTAAACATAGTTGTAAGGATTTGATATAGGGGTATAGGAATGAAGAGGTAGTTTATAAGGAACTCTATCTGAACTTCTTGTGCATTTCATTTAATTAGTTTGTTGTAGATTTGTATTTCATTTGACTCTTTGCCCAAGATTAAGGCACTGGTCTAGGGTTGGACAAACAGTTATTCATCATCAACATTAAAACAAACAAATAATTTACTTTTATGTTCTAAATAATATTCATTCTTTAGTAATTGTATTGAAGGATACAATTCAACTTGTTGATTCCTTAAGTAGAGAATCACCTAGGTTAGCCTTCCTGAGTCAAAGAACTCTAAAAAGAAGAAGGATGAGAATCCTTATATCACTATTATTTCCCATTGTTATGTTTACAATATTTCTTATTAGGCTCTGTATAAGATTGATTATGGCTATCTGTAAGAGGTTTTATTAATACAGCAAAAAAGCAATAGGCAAATTAGTGTGACCCTTTATCCACCACTAAAAGCTTACTGAAAAGCAGTAACTTATTGAAGGTACACCCGCCTAAGTTTGTGGACCTCAAAGTATAGAAGGATCATATCCTTTTTAATTATCCTTTTCCCTATGTGAATCGAGAATTGGGAATCTAAGAGTCAATCGTGATAAGATATATAGTGATTTTACATGAAAAAGAGCTAATAGTGTCCTCAGATCTACTGCTTTTATTAAAGTTGTATCTGTGTCTACTAAAAAAAAAATATCATCTTTGTATCGTTCTACTAATTGCAGAGGATTTTTGGATCTCTTTTCCATCCTAACTTTGAACTTAGTAAAATATTTATTCATAACAAGTTCAAAGTTCTTCCCTAGACTTGTAATCATCTCATCAATTTGTACCGTAACTGGTCTGTCTAACTTCCACTTTACTTTACTGATTGAGGGAAAGAAATTCTACATGTAGAAGAATATGCAAAGTAGTAATGAATTGAACTTACATGTATTTGACTTTGCTGATCTTATGGTTCTCTTATTTTATTTTATTTGCCTCTACAACAACTTGGAAAGATCAAGTTGTAGTCCTTTCCTGACAATTTTGTAGGCTATGTCAATAGCTCTACATGGTACATTGTTTGGTCTACTGGACTGGAATATCTTATACCCAATGGCATAAGCGCCAAACCTTAGTTCAGGATCACTGATGCAGTTGATCTTCAAACCTTTTCCATCCCACTCGGCTAATGTTAGCTTCTCTAACTCAGTTCTCGGTAGGTGCCTTAGGGCTTTAGTTTTGTCAGATATAGGATATCATGTTACTGTGTGAATTACATCTTTGGTTATCTTCACGGGCTCATCTAGCAAGAGCTTTCCATCGTGTACTCTTCTTAGAATAATGTGGATCCATTCATTGCGAAAGACCTTTGGGAAATTTAGGATATTGGTTAACCCTTTAACCTCTGATTTTTTTTGATCTTCTTTCAATTTTCCATCTATGCATAATGATTGGTATATGGCCATAATCTAAAAGTCTCTGATTTCACCTAATTTGTAGTGTATGTAGGCACGTACATCTTGGACTAGCAAAAACCTAGGTAGGATAAATGAAAACACACCTTTATTGTCTGGTTGGGCTGCAACCTGTGGATGGATCTTGTAGTTTGGTTCTGTGTAGCTGGATTTCTTCACCAAAATAACATTTTTATCCTTATCCACCTTTGCTTTCATTATTTGAGACGAAGATTCCATGATCTCTATTTTAGGGCTTTCATAAAAGATACTTGAATAAATTGGTGAGGGAATAATGCATAGTGACTAATCTTTCTATTCTTGGAATGTGCTTAAATCTTTGAAGGATGATAAAAAATTCTTTGCTGCTACTTTGTTCTCTTTTCTCTGTGTTCACGTTGTGAACAAATGAGTTCACACGACCAAATATATATCAAATGACTTAGGGAAGTGCAATAAATTCTCTTTACCAACCACTTGGTGAACAAAAATCATGCTCAGTTAGCACTTATGATACTTCAATTCAGTGAGTATACCATTTACTCAGTTGCCATAGCAACTCGGTTGTCTCTTCACATATTTACTGACTGACAGTTTTAACTTGATACATATTAATCAACTCAACTAGATCAAAGTAATAAAACATGTAATGCGACAATTCATCTTCCTTCATGCTAATTTGGTATATGTACAATAAAAATAGGAACTGATGTAAGATATAGCATTGCAAAACATAGTTTCATACTTGCTTGTATTGCTCAGGTGGAGACTGTGGAGGCACCTAATCCATTAGATGAGGTTTCACCGACTATTTTTCTTGGTCCTGTATTATCATTTGATGCTCTTTTCCACTTTTGATTTTTGATCCTAATTATTTATTCAATTGTATTTCCATTCCCATAAGTGTTTATTCAGTCTACACAATCTTTTCTTAAGTGACCAACTTTATGATAGTGAGAACCTGTCATTCTAGAGTTTGACTAATTCCTAGACTTGGTTCGCCATTGTCTCATACAATTTTCTGCTATATGTCCATATTTACCACATGTTTCACAACTACTCCAAGTGTTATAATCCCATGCATAAAAATTTCCTTGTCTTCTTGGTTGATTTACCATTACATGTGTTGGAAATATGGATGGAGTAACTGAGAGGGGAGGGGTGAATCAGTTACCACAAAAATAAATCCACAAGTCCCTTAGATGTCTTTAATATATACTGCTGTTACTCGGTAGATTAACTTATTATTGTTCATTAAATATTCATAGTTATTGACATGAATAAATCAAATAGCATAAACACAAGTGACACCAGATATAACATGGAAACCCAATTTGGGAAAACCACCAATGCAACTAGTTACTGATTTTCACTCTTCTGAAGTGAGCCCTGTTAGGAGCCAACCCT
>MU226419.1:14792-33155 GCA_018584345.1 Thuja plicata | reverse complement strand
CATGCTAGTTTACCATTGCTATTTCATCTTTTATAGTTAAAATGCATGCTTTTCCATCATTTAGCTTGTTTTTAAATTAAAATCCTTCATGCTAGGTTGTATTAGTCACTGATTCATAGCATATTCTGAGGGCTAATATGTTGTTAATCACACTCCTCCTAGTTAGCAGGCAATAAGTCGATTTTAGTGGGTTCTTATGCTTTTCATGCTTTTACTAACTCCTTTGATGCTAATATAATGACTTATTGAGTGTTTGTGTTGATTCTGACAGGTACCCATTTACACACACACAGATAGCAGTTGTGAGATAGGGTTTAGGACCACAGGTTCAGGCTCATGTACAGTAGGCTCCTCCTCTACAAGGATAGATTCTAGCATAGCAGGTGCCTCCACAGATTCCAATTATACCATAGGTACCGCTTGTACCACAAGAACCACATATTCCATAGGCTCCATAGGAGATAGATGCATTGACATAGTATGTGAGGACCTTATAGGTTTGGGTGACATCTATGACTGGTCAGATTGATCAAGTGGATAGCATGATGCACCAGTTCATGAAAATTATGGCATAGATGCCGAGTGTAGCTAGCACCTGTCAGGTACCACTGACTGCACAAGATAGTTCAAGCTATAGAGATCCCAATGGGACAAGTGATGGATAAGGTGCCCCTGCTGGATCTTGAGATAGTTTTGACATTGATCCACTGGATATTCATTGATGTATCATATTTATTGTTGATCAAGACTTTGTTGATGTATCATTTTGTCGATGACGTATCTTGATATATAGATGTTATGAATATTGCTTTGATGGACATTTATTTGATGATATTCTTTGATTCCCATGATGTGTTTATGAGGTGATGTGAGATTTCTTTATATGCATATCTATATGATGTCTATGATGCATTTACTTTTATTATTCTATGGATGCAATTTATCTTATATATGACATAGATAGATGAATGCAAATGATTATGCAATTACTTCTATATGCTTCTCTGATTTTTATGATGAATGCAATAGTTTATGTAATGCAATGATAAAATGAATGTAACTATCTTTTTGGATTTCGATGTATGCCACTTATATGAAATGCACTCTTTAAATGGATGTCAAATGATTAACGATTAATGCTTCTTTTCTTTTGATTTTTTGATATAATAAACGATGATTAATGATTGATTATATTAATAAATGCAAAAGATAATCTCACATCATTGATTTGAAACAAGCATAATTGATAAGTGAACCCCCAAAATTGATTAAACCCCCTTGAGCTTGGAAAAATCCTTTAAACATATGCAATTAATCTAACATGAAAATACAATGCAATGCAACTAACTGTCACTAGCTTTTTGTGAAAGAACTGCAAAAGAGATATATTATCATCATTGAGCTTTGCAGAAATAGGAGAAAGTACAACCATCACCGACCACATCATGATGAGATGAATACCACTATCATCAATTTTGGTAACCCCTTGGGAAACTAGTACAACTATGGGAGTATGAGTACTGGTTTCATTAGATTTAATGTTGTAATTGGATTTTGGTATTAAGATATGGAAGATCTAAACAGCCAAGGTATTTCTTTGCATAAAAAAACAAAGGTTAATCCTCCTTCCTATATGAAATTCCTCAATGGTTATTTTATGACCATGTCCTTAGATGAATTCACACAATTTGGTGGATTTTCCTCAAAATACTCACTCAAAGTCAAGAAAATATCATGTCTTCATCATTGCCAATCTAGTTGAAACATCATCGATTAGCTAAAAAGATATGACAAAATGCAAATAATATCATCAAAAGCTTCAATTTTTTTTCTTTGTATTAAGATTTTCAATAGAATTCTAAGCATTATGATCATTTAGGTTTGTCAATTTTTAATCTTGATAAAATAATTCAATGAAGTTCAAGGATCAAGGTATAAGGTCAAATGTTTAAGTTTGAACAATGATATCTATTAAAGGTTCAACAATATCTCTCCTCTGAAGTTCTAAAAATCAACTTCTGATATGTAACCAAAATTTAGCACTTCTGAATCTATTTGTACCAAGAACCAATGCTTTTCCCCCAAGTGATAAATGTAACCATGTGCAATGTGGGCAAATGAAACCTAGTATGTGACAATGTAGCTGAGAGACTTTATTATGACTATGCACAAATGACGGATGCAATGAAGGATGTACAAATGAGATGATTAAAAGGAAATATGTACAAATGCAACTAGGAAAGACCTAAGGGATCAAAAAGTACCTCTTTTGCAGGTTTTCACCTTTTGAGTTTATTGCTTTTCTCTTTTTTGCTTTTTTTGCTACCAAGGCGCCTATTGCTAGGTTTTCACCAAGGCACTTTTTCTCTTTTTCAATTTTTTATTTTTTCTTAATTTTTAATTTTTTTGATATCATCAAGGTGCCTATTTGATAGGTTTTCACCAAGACAACCATTTTTTTTTTAATGTTTTTGCTTTCTTCATGCTCAATTTTCTCTTTTTTCTGATCTTCTGCTTTTCCATTGTTTTTTACTTTTGATTTTCCTCATGTACAAAGATTGATGCTTAAATCATTAGATACACACTCATATAATACTCTTTCCTCCTATACTCTTTCATCTGATTAGGTATGAAACCTCTTTAGATGGATGTTGTTAATAAGCTCTTGCAATTCATCACCCTCACAATAGGCTAGCTTGTAAGTCCCCGTTCCAAAAGAGGAAGTAATGACAAAGGGTCCAAGAAAATTTGCTTCCCATTTTCCCTTATTTTCCCTATCTACCTAGTTTTTAGGGTTTTCTTGTAGCACTAAGTCTCCCACTTGAAAGATTCTCGGTTTGATATGCTTGTTGTAGTTTCTTGAGTTTCTATTCTGATAGACCTTCAAATGTTCATAGGCTTGTGTTTGGTGTTCCTCCAACAATTCCAATTGTTGAAGACAGCGACCCTATAATCCTCATCATTGATTAATCCATGTAAAGAGACTCTTAAAGATGGGATTTCAACCTCCAAAGGTAGAACAGCTTCTGCCCCATAAACTAGGGAAAATGGTGTAGCTCCTATAGGTATTCGGATGCTACTTCTGTATGTCAATAATGTCAGGTTTATCTGCACATGCCAATCTCTTCCTGATTTACCAACTGATCTCTTCAATATTTTGATAATATTCTTGTTCATGGCATCGGCTTGTCCATTACCTTGAGGATACTAAATGGAGGAAGAATGGTGCGTGATATGGAAAGTTTCACAAAGTTCATCCAGGTCTTTGTTCTTGAATTGTTTTCCATTATCTGTGATGATGGCATGAGGAATACCATATATACAAATTATCTGATTAAGGATAAATATTGAAATCTATTTTTCCGTGGAAGTTGTCAAAGGTATGGCCTCTACCCATTTGGTAAAATATTCTATTGCTGTAATGATATACTTATGAACATTGGAAGAAGGTGGGTAAATCATTCCAATAAGATCAAAACCCCATTGGTAAAATAGCCATGGTGTGATAAAAGGATGCAATTCTTGTGCAGGTGCATGGATCATGTCTCCATGGTATTGTAATTTTGCACACACTTTGACAAAGTGGAAAGCATATTTTTCTAAGGTTTTCCAGAAATACCCCATGCGAAGGATTTTCTTAGCTAAATTCAACCCACTTGAATGCGACCCACAAATATCCTCGTGAACGTATTTTTAAATCTAATCTTGATTCCTCATCCTCTAGACACCTAAGAAGTGTTCTGTGAAGACCTATGCAATACAATGTGCCTGATAGGATGGTATAACAAGCAACTTGTCTGATAAAATGTTGTTTTTGGGAACGGGTTTGGTCTACAAGTAAAACTTGGTCTTTAAGATAGGAATAAATTGGTCCATAACAAGGTGAGTCATGTCCATTAATTAGGGCAATAATTTGGGTGTGGGGTAAGTCAAAATCCGGTTTTACCAACTCTTCCACCAAGAATTCATACCTCGCATTTTGATTAGGCATTTGGAGTAATGAAGCCAAGGTAGGCATAGCATCTATAGCCCTATTCTTGTCTCTTGGAATTTTCTCAGATGTGATTAAGGAAAAGTATTTCTTCCATTCATATACCATTCTCTTATATGGCATCAATTTTTCATCCTTATTTTGGTATTCATCATTGATTTGATTAATGACTAATTGAGAGTCCACATAAACTTGCAGTTTCGTAATGTTCCATTCTAAAGCCATTTTGATGTCTATGACTAAAGTTTCATATTCTGGAATGTTGTTTGTACATGGGAACAAAATTTTATTAGATTTTGGAATGGTTTACCCTTGAAGTGTGATCAATAAAATTCCAGCCTCTAAACCATTTTGAGTATAAGATCCATCGAAATACAACTTCCATGCCTTGGCTTCCACATTGACTATTTCTGCATCTGGGAATTCAACTTGGATAGGAAGAGTAGAGAATAATGTATTTTCATCCAATTGATCAGCAATAACATGGCCCTTGATAGCTTTACGGTCCACATATTTAATGTCATATTCACTGAGCACCATTACCCATTCAGCAATTCTTCATGTTAGGGTTTTTTACTAAGCAAGTACTTTAAAGGATCAATCTTTGCAATCAACTTCACTTTGTGCATAAACATGTAATGTCTTATTTTTTGTGAGGAAAAAACCACTGCTAGGAAATCTCTTTCCATGAATCTATAGTTTAATTCATATTTTATCAAAGTTCTACTCAAATAGTAAATAGCTCTTTCTTTTCCTTCATCATCCTCTTATCTCAACCAGACTCCTAAATATCTTTCTATTGCTAAAATGTATAGTAATAATGGTTTTCCTTTTATAGGAGGCATCAAGATAGGTGGGTTGACCAAGTATGTTTTCAACAAAGTGAAGGCTTGTTCACATTCATCATCCCATGTAAAAATTGTATCCTTGTGTAGCAATCTTGTGAATGAATGACACTTTTCCGCCAATTAAGAAATGAACCTCCTAATGGATTGAAGTCTTCCTTGAAGTGACCTCATTTGACTGATATTTTTGGGATTTTCCATTTCCATTATTTCTTGTACTTTCTTTGGATCCACTTCTATGCCTTTTGCTAAAACTATATATCCTAAGAGCTTGTCAGATTGGACCCCAAATGCACATTTCTTTGGGTTTAATCTCAATTTAAATTGTTACAACCTTGTGAAAATATTTTCCAGTATAGGAACATGATCTTTTCTTTGATGTGACTTAGGTAAAATATCATCCACATAGTATTCTACGAAGGTATACATCATGTTGTGGAAGATAGTGGTCATTTCTCTTTGGTAAGTTGCTCCGGCATTTTTGAGGCCGAAGGGCATCACATTCAACCAAAAGGTTCCCCAAGGGCATTTAAAATAATTATTTTCTTGGTCTTTAGGTGCAATATGAATCTAATTGTATCCACTAAATCCATCCATTAATGAGAACTTAGAATATATCACTGTTAAATCCACTATAGCATCAATGCTAGGTATTGGAAAATCATCCTTAGGAAAAGCAAGGTTAAGGTCTCAAAAATCTATGCATACTCTAATTGATTTTTCATGTTTCATAACTTTTACAATGTTGGAGATCCATTATTCATAAGCTATTACTCTTATGAATCCAACCTTTAATAGCTTTTCCAATTTTGCCTTGACTAATAGAGCTACATGTGGATGCATTTTTCTCAACTTCTATTTTACAGGTTTGATATCGGGTCGGACATTAAGATGGTGCACTATGAAGCTTGGGTCTAACCCTGACATGTTAGCATATGACCATGCAAATTTGATTTTATTTTCTTGAAATAATTTGATGAACTCCTTCCTTTCTGATAGGGTTAGTGATGTTGCTAAGTGAATAAACTTTGGTTCCAAGTCAGTTCCAATGTTAACCTTTTATGTTGGCTCTATGAGAATAGGAGATTTCTCATCATCATTTTTTGGTAGGGTATCCACCTCTCTTCCTTAGGTGTCACAATTGGGTTTTCACCTTTGGAAACATCTGATATTTTTACTTTTTTAGGTTCTAGCACTGCCACATGGTGGTTTTCACCATTAGACCTTTTCATTTTTTTGAATTTCTTTTTTTATTTTTTGGATTAAGAGGTTGGACCCCTACCTTTATTATCATGTCCAGATTGTATTCATTGGTGGAAGAAGATGGCTCAATAGCGTTTAGGTATTGGACCATTACATTGTCATTGGGAAAGTACAGTAGGTCACTTGGTTCAGTTAAATCCCAATCAATGAGTTTGAGATGAAGTAGGGCTAAAGACTCATTAGGAAAGTTTTCATTTGAAGGATTCAAGGACATGACCTCATTTAATGGTTCATACATTGTATTGCTTAGGTCTATAACATGTTCTTTCTCAAGATGTTCCATGGAAGTCAAACTTTTCCTCACTAGAGTCCTCATGGATTTCCATGGGAAAGAATGAATGTGGGTTGAATCTAACATTTGAATCACCCCCCCCCCATGAAGGTACCTAAGTTTCACCTATCCATTGGTTTCCCCTAGATGCTTGACCTACATTAGATTCTTGAGGCTCATTTGATGTTTGTGTAGAATTCAAACTTTGATTCTCATTATCTGTACTTTTGGCATTAGGAATGGTAGCATATGTATGAATAACATCAACCTCTTTATCATGAAAAGAGTCTTTGGATAGGGAATCCCACTCATAATCTCCAGAATCATCCTCACTATCAGATCCTACCATGTGTACATGTTCATGAAAATCATGCATAGGGCTTGGACTTTCTCCTTTGTCTTGATAACCTATTCCATATTTCTCACCCTTTGACCTCCAAGAAGGTTCAATGGGTTCTAGAAATCCTCTATCCTAATTCCTAAGGGTCCTCTTCCCTTGTATCCCATTTTTTGGAATAATTTGAAATTTCTTTCCATATTGATCAGTTTGGATATTGATGTATTGCACTCTTCCCACGAGATTTTTTGAAGTATCTTCCTCTTTGTAGAGCCATTGTAAAACTTCATTGTCCTCATTTTATAGGGCTGATTTGTCACTCTCTCTTACAAAATGAGAGTTATATTTGTGAGTTTTATGAGCACTTGATGGTTTCCCATGTGTCTTAGGAGAAGTTGGGAAATCAAATAGGGAAACTATATATTCCCCCACTCCTTTGGAATTGATTCTACATTGATTTTCAAACTTATGCATCATTTCATTCATCTTTTGGAATTGATCCTTCTTGGTTTGTTCTCTCTGATCCTTGGAGGGTTTCAAAATTTCTACCTTTGGTGTAGAAGCTATAACTGAATTTTCATGTGAACTTTGACCCTCATAACTCACTTTCTCCTTTCCCTTAGTTGATGTTGATGAGTTAGTTTGATTAGGATTTGAGGTAAATGTAGCATTTGATGTTAACTTAAGACCTTCCTCTTTAGCTTCTTCAATGGTGACATTAGGAATTATGCCTTCCCTATTATGAGGAATAAATAGCTCATGACTAGGTTTCAATGCATTGGAATATTGAAAGGGATTAGAATATCCTCCAATTGTGATTTCTTCACCCATGTGTGGAAATTTAATACATTGATGATAAGTGGAAGGCACCACTTGCATCTCATGAATCCATGGACTCCCCAATAAGATATTATAAGTTATCTTCAATTCAAGGACTTGACATATGGTGTCTTTCTTGATAGGTCCAACTTGAATAGGTAACACTATCATGCCTTTCGAAGATCTTTCTTCCTCATCATAAGCCTTGATGGTAATCTACTTTTTAGGATCAATGGATGATTTAGATAACCCTAAATACTTGACAAGGTTCAATGTACAATGTTAAGACTGGATCCTCCATCAATGAGTACTCTCTTGACCCTATGCCTTTGGATTAAGACTTCTATATGTGAGGGAACATTTTGAGGATGAGTAATGGATATATCATCTTGTTCTAAAAATGAAAGGCAATGTGGTGCAACAAGATGTCCTACCATATTTTTAAACTTATCTTTCTCCAAAGTTATAGGAACATTAGTCTCCACTAGGGATTTTTCCAAGGTCTCCTTGTGATTGGGAGAAAGTTTTAATAACTCCAAAATAGAAATTTGTGCTGGAGTCTTTTGTAATTGATCAACCAAACTATATTTCTTTGTTGTAGTAGATATTTTCTTAGCCAAAATAGTTGATTCTTTAGGGTCAATAGGTTTAGGATAACCCCCTTGGTGATCCTTGATGCTTGCCCCTAGTGATAGCATCAGAAGTCTCCACTTTGGGTTGTTCCTTAATCACCACAACATACTCATGCCCAGATAAGGTAATGATACTATTGTCATAATGATGATCAAAATTGGCATTGTTGTTACCTTTAGAATTTTTTCCTTGGTTGTTTGAATTTGAAGACTCGCCTTTCTCATGATTAAAGAAAGGTTGTTTAAATGTTGTATGATACTCATTATTTTGGGGCCCTTCTATTTTAATTACACCAATGTCAATCAAATCTTTCACCACATGTCTTAGGCGCATGCAATAATTTGTTTTGTTTCCTCTATTCCTATGGTATTGACAATGGTTTGACTCACTCCACCAATTAGGCTTGATTTGTGGTTTATAGGGTTGAGCCCTAGGTAATTCAAATAATCTTATTAGCAATTAGGGTTCTCAATGCATTCTTGAGTGGTTCACCCAAAGGTGTGAATGTCCTTCTAGGAGTTGGGGCAAAGAAGGTTTAGTCTTGTTATCCCCTTGATTATTCCCAATGTTGTTATTATTGTTGTTTGTTGTTGAGAGGTACTTTGGGTGCTTGAATTGCATTGTAAAATTGAGTAGGTCTTCTTGTGAGAGTAAAAGGAGTGGCCTTCAAATCATTAGCTTCCAAAACTCCATCATTGACCACACCTTTGTTATTTTTCCTCATCCAAATCGGTTATTGTTAGGAGGATTCCTATTTTGATTGATGTTGGAGGTATTGTTGTTGGTATTCTTATTATCCTTATAAATCTTAAGTTCTCCACTTTTAACTAATACCTCCTTTGTAGTAACTCCATTCTAAATTATGTCTTGGAAAGACCTAGGACATTGCAATCTTAACCGATAATTCATCTCATTACTCAAGCTATTAATGAAGATATCCATCTTCTCCTTTTTGGGTACACTTTGAGGGTATCTAGCGAATACTGCTCTCTACCTTTTTAAGAAAAGTAGGAATCCTTCTCCCTCTCATTTCTTGGTATTACATAATTTAATCATCATAACCTCATGTTTGATATTATAGGAATAGTGAGTTACAAATTTGGAGGCCAATTCCTCAAAAGTACAGATTTCAAAGGGTAACTTGGAAAACCACTCTATTTCCATGCCTCCTAAAATTCTTGGGAATAACATTAATAAATATTTTTTATCATGCATGAACTCCAAGCTCAATGCACAAAACTCCCTTAGATGTTCTTGGGGATTAGATGCTCCTTCATACTTTTCATACTTAGGAAAAACAACCTTACTAGGGAATAGGACCATAATTAATGTCTTGTCAAATGGAAAAGGACACAATGCCTTGATAGAAAAGGGTTTAGGAGCCCCAATTTGTTTCATTGTGTCCAACTGCATTTGGAATATTTTAAATTATCTATTCATGATGTTGATTGGGTTTTCTTCTTCTTCTTTTTTCTTGAGTTGATCAACATCAAAATTATGAGGGATTTTACTCCCCACTTGTGCTAGGTCTAGAAAATACTTCTCACTATCCCTTTCTAACACTTACTCCATGATTTTCATGAAGAATGGGCTTTGGACCACCTCACTAACCTTTTCTTTAGTTTCCTCTTCATCATTAGGGTCCACATTTCCACCATTGTTATTAGGGTCTACCCCTTGATTGTTAGGGTCTATTCCTCTTCCATTGGCCCCATTATTATTGACCTTTCCATTTCTGTTGTTATTAGAGTTATCTCTATTGGCATTGTTAATTAGGTTGGGATCCATGTTTCTAAATGGGAAATCCATGTTTGGTTCTACTTCCTTCGTTGGTTCTTGAGTTGGTCGTGAAGAAGTAAAAGTGTCACTAGGAAAAGGAATCTCCTACCTTAGATAAGTTTCATTGGATTGCAGGGTAGACTTAACGTAATGTGATCGGGTGAAAATTGGCATGAGCATAGATCAATAAAACTTGGCTTTTTATCACCTGATTGATCAATCCCTTAATGATTTTGTGAATTGTCCAATAATGGGGGATTCTGATCAGTTTGAACTTGTAAACAGGTAAAATCTCTCAAAGGGTATCCAAAAATGTGATTCAGTTATTTTCAAACCCTCGGTAAATGTCCACTATCTACCCTTGTTTGTTTTTGGGAATCACTTTCTTGCTATGTAAGAGTGACTTTGCAGTGTATAGACGTTGACTAGAATTACTATACATGGCACCTTGCAGATTGCAGGCGGCTTTTTCATGTTTGTAGGTAGCATTTAATAGTTTGTAGGTGTCAGTTTCCAGTTAGTTACATGGTATTTAAACACTGATAGGCATCATTTCAAATGTGTAGACATCACAGAAAGTATTGTAGGCGTCATTTAAACGATTATATGCAGCACTTTGCAGATCAAGTTGGTTTTCACATTTTTTAATGGTTTTTAAAAGTTTAAGTCTATGATCAGATCTGTTAACTGGTATTCTTGCTTGAAAATGTAAACACAAATGCAACACACACATAAATTTTTCATCGTAACCCTAAAACACACTAAGTGTATGTTCTCAGTTGTTTCAACGGGTCTTGAACAAGAATAACTTCCAATAAATCTACCTAGAGTCAGATTTGGCTCTTAAACAATGTTGGATCTAAAAGATAGCTCGCTACTTATCAAGGTTTTAATTAACACCTCCATTCTAAATCATGAAAATTTCTTTTACCCCCTTGCAGGCTTCCCACACACACAAAAGTATGATTTTGCGCAATCCCAAAGGACTACTAGAGGAAGCGAAGAAACTTAAGCACAATTTAGTCACTACAACCCATTAAGGAAGAGTGCTTTTGTTTATAGTAGGTAAGATAGTATTTTGGCTTAAGTGATTGTCTCCCACTTTGGGTCATTCCCTCTCACTGTCCTTGTAAGGATGTACTCGGGACGTAGGCCCTCTAAGTCTCTAGATTATCTAGCATGTATATAGAAAGTGGAAAATGGACTTAGTCCAACAAGTTTGGGAGTTTCATTCACTCAAAGAGTGAAGATCATATCCCTATTATTTTTCTTCATTCCAAAAACTTCAAGCGCTTAAGTTCTTTTTCAACCTCTTGACAAGGAGGTTCTTAAAAAAATGAAATGTGTGGTTCAATTATCCTCCCTTTCTTCCTACCACCACAAACTCAACACTTTTGGCTTTTTTATCAACTTTGAAAAGTTGAGAGCATATACCTAATGTTTTTTTTGAGATGGAAAATAATAGGGTGTCCCTAATTATACTAGATACCAATGAAATGCCGCAAGTTAATTAAAGTAAGCTTGATGTGAAAAATACCTCTTTCAATGCTAGCAAAGGCTAGGTGTTTTTTTGATGGTTTTTTCTTATTTTTTCTCACTTTCCTAGTGGTGATTTTTCCCTCTCTGGCTCCACCAGCAAGTTAGTCAACACAATCGAACAAAGTGAAGAAAACTCAAAGTGAAATTGACAATGCAACTAAGTTCCTTAGTAAAATTCACAAAAACAACTTAAGGACTTAATGCATGAAATCACCTAAGAGATGGAAACTTTTTCTTGTAAGCACTACTAACTTTAATGTAATGTTCATATCATTCCTTCTCTATTTCTAAATTTTCCAAAATTGAAGCACTATGAAGTTGTTTGAACTACTTTTTTTGGATCCTTACCTCCTTGTTTGGCCTTCTGACCCTCAATTCAGGCTTCTATGGTTTTATGTGTCTTTTCATCTGCAAAAAAAAATAGTAACAGAACATTAGAAAACTAAATTTATCAATTTGCAAGCACTAAAACACAAAAAAATACAAACATTATTCTACAGCTAACAGACATTATTTTGCACTAGGCTAAGCGTTGTTTTGTAATAACCTAGGCATTACTTTGCAGTCAGCTAGGTGTTATTTAACAAATTACAGAGGTGAAAAGAAAGATAGCAGGAGGTGTAAAGCATTTAAATTGTGAAATAATAAAGTTCACATGTGAAAAATAATGCTGATAGGGGTGATTTCCTAATTCCCAGGCGTCGCTTTACATGCACATGTGGCACACTTTGTCTGACAGGCAGTGAAATAATTTAAGACAGAGAAGGAAATATTTTTTCATAAGCATCGTTTGTCTGCTGGCAGGCATCATTTTTCTACTTGTAGGCATCATTTTGACCTGCAACCTGCAACCAGCAAAGTTAGTAGAAACATGCACCAAAAACACCAAATTGAAAGAAAAATGAGATTTAGAGGCTCAAAGCCCCATGATGGGCGCCATTTGTGTATGTATAAATCATACCTTCATGAAATAAAGGTGCTATTTATAAATTCTATGGAAATAATAATACAATTTAATCTAAGAATTGACAAATAAAGCATGTAACATCTCATGGATCTCTAACTAAGCTTTGCTAATAGAGCTCTCAGACTTAATCTCTACTAGTGACAATACTAGAATGAGAATTTTGATTATGATATTCCTATCTAGCTCAAAAATCTCAAATTTCCAATGCAATTCATTCTATTATGATCTCAATTTCTCAAAATATGCTAAAAAATGCTTATGATCTTGCTAAATTTCTCTATAATAAGGATGCAATTGCTCATGAATGTCTAGGATATCTTATGCTCTCAAAATGACTTCTATTTATAGGATTTTCCCAAGTGTAGGGGGTAGAGTTAATTGATCATGATCAAGCCTTGGTTAGGTGAAAGGCTTTGAGATGGTTTCAAATGGGGGGACAATTTAAATGTTTGTCTCAAAGGTTGGGATAAAGGGACAAATTTGAGTGATTGAGATTGAAAGTTCAAAATGAGTGATTGGGATTGCAAATTTGGAGTGATCCATGTGCTTTGTGTTCTCAATTCTCATTGGTTGCTCAGATTTATGTTGAAGGATATTAGGATTTATTAAATTCAATCAATTAATTTAATTTAGTCATGTAAGGGAATAGGTTGGATTTTATTTTTGATTTAAACTATACAATTAATTGATTAAAATCAATTATATAGTTCAATAAATCCCTTTAGGATTATATTTAATCATTTGATGTCATTGTTTAATTAATCCTTTGATTTATCTTGATTTTTTCCAATTTGATTGATAAATGTCTATTTGAAATTGATTTGATCCATTTTGATGAAATTTAGAGCATTTGGCTGAGATTTGCAAATTTGATTGATTAGAGAACACCTACCCAGTTTTAGGTGTCTACAACATGTAAAATAAACAATACACATACATAAAATTAAGTACTCATGACACTAGTATTTTGGTATCGCAAAAAACCCCTACTAGAAGGTAAAAACTGCGGTGGGGATGAGACCCACAAAACTTCACTACTGTAGAAATAAATTTAGCCTATTAAAGCTTACAAGAATGATCACTTCTGATGATCTCACCCTGTTAGGAGTAACAATAAGATCGATTATATCTACCTTGTGTGAGGATTTAGCAACACAAAGTATGTGTGCTCTCGGTTAAGAGATTTACAATAAGACGGTTAAGTCTACTCTGTTAAGAGATTTTGGGGTCTATTACAATTGTTAGAGAGTAACAGAAATTTAATCTGAAACATATACAATCTCAATATTGCTGATACAGATTCATTAAGTACATACAAAACATATCACCTCAATGTGAATGATAATACCTTCTACTCTGTTCTTCTTGGTAACCTTGCCTTAGTTTTGTAAACTGATTTTTGCAATGTAGTCTCTATCCTTAAAATCCTTGTCTAATATCTGATGTCTATAGTATGGTGGCTACTTGATCATTTCTTGATCAACATACATTAGAAAATGAAATCTATGCATTTATATATATCAAACTCTATGACCTAATTAGGGCTTAACAATTACATCCCTAACCTAAGATCAATGGTGTACAAAATTTACCTTGATCATCTACACATAAGAGACATAAACAATTAATGTCCTCCTCGATCGTGTAAACCATTATCTAGGTCGACTAAAAAGTTGTTGCATAGAATGATGTGCCATAACAAAATTTTAGGTGGCCTCTATTCCACTCGGTTAATGATGTCTCTCGGTGCTCGGTGTAGTCTGTGTATCTCATTTATACTGGTGTCCATTTATACTGTGTATCTCGGTGTTGTTTACTACTCGGTATAGTCTGTCTACTCGGGTATCAATGTACTTGATTAACTTTGGGCATGATCAGTGCTCTTAGTTAACTATGTACTTCAGTGGTTATACCAAATGTCTTGTTGTGACTCTATTACCGACTATCCATTATGTCTGATTGATAACTAATGACAACTGAATGCATAATTGGAGTAACAGTCTAAAATTATATATCTATAGACATCTCTCACGTAGATTTTTAAAAAATAGATAAGATAGTTTATATTTTATGTTATCATTTATCATGCATACATTATTAAAGATTTTTCAATTTATGTTTTACATTATTGTATATTATCGATCACTTTAATTATTGTATGAAATAGCCATATTAAGATAATCGATTGACTAATTCTTAACTATTGTATACAATAGCCATAATTAAAATAGTCATTATAATCTTTCTTTTATAACTTACAATAACATATATAAAATCTAGTATTAAATGGTGACTCAAATATCTCAATAATCACTCATACAAAAGTCTCAATAATCAATTATAACTATATATCAACATTTAAAAGATTAAAAGTGTAAAAATATCTTCCATTTTTATTAACTTTTCATATTGGATAATTAACGAATTAAAATTCTATAATTATTTTTATGTCTGTTTAATATTTTTAATTATATCTATATAATTTAGTTTAACATTTTTAATAATCTATTGTTAGAGTTGATGGTAAACCCCACAACTCTTATGAATCACTTGCAACCAAAACACATATCACATAAGGAGAGAAAAAATCATGATTGTGCTATGCAAACTTTGAGAAATCAACTAATCCAAATAATGTGATATTAAATGAATTTTGGATTATTATTATGTACAATATTGAATTCTTATAAAATAAACCCTAGATAAAACCTTAGGTGAAGGTTAGATTAGTTCATGAGAAGTATCTCATCTTATACTATGAGAAAAAAATAAATAAAATATAGAAACCAATCCTAAGTTTAGTTTAAGTCTTATAAAGTAAAAAGGGGGCTTAAGTTTAATTAATTATTTAATTAGGGGAATTACCAATTTACTCTAACACCCTAATTTAGGGATGTATCGTCAGAAAATAGAAGCACTTCCATTTAGGACTAGTTTATCCCTCTGAGTAAGTGGTTTGGGGTCATGTCAAATGCCTTGAATAGGCCTTTGACTTGGATCTAGATTTTCCCCCTGTTTTGTCCTATTTTCCACTTCTCTCCTACCTATTTCTGATATCTTACACTGAGAATTTTGGGTTCTTGACCTTAGGGTCAAGGTCAACCTCAACCCTGACTTAGGTCAAGGTTGAGCTCGACCTTGACCTAGGTCAAGGTCGACCTCGACCCTGACCCAGGGTCCAAATTTCAAGTTTCTATGATTTCTGAATGTTGGGGTTTGGAAAGAATATTTCCCGCTTCAGGGTCAGTTGTTTCAGACTTCAAAGTAATGAATATTAAAAATATATTTAATATAGGTCCACTTTTAGGTGTATAGGCCTAATTGGAATTTAATTATCCTATGTCAACCTCTCTAGAAGTTTGTGCCCTAGATTTGTATATAAGGAAGCTTTTCTCCTCTCATTTTCTCTAAGACAAGCTAAGAAGAAGACACAAGAAGATAAAAGAAATTGATTGAAGGATAATATATGCAAGATCTATCACAATAATTCAAGCATTCAAGCATTCAATTCATCAAGGAGATCTATTGGTAGCCATTGAAGGATTCAAGCTCTATGGAGCCTTCTTGTTGAAGATTTCTCCATCAACATCCATTCAAGCTTCTTCCTATTCCAGGATCCATTCAAGATTGGTGTTGAAGATCTAAAGGAAATTGATTTGATACATCCTACATCGTACATTCTACATTCTACATCCATTTGGCTCATTCATACTTGTGGATCCAAGGATTCGAATCCTCCACAAGGGTTTCAACATAAGCAAGGTGAATTATTCTATTTACTTTGTTTATTACTATAATTTAAATTCTATTATAAGGTTAATTCCACAACCAGGGTTTGACCAAGGAAAACCCCTACCCCCCCCCCCCCAAACAAAACCATTTTTCTTGCAGGTATAGGTACATGACAGAAAATTACAGAGGATATTCAGATACCCTTTTTGGCCAACTTTTAGGATCCGCAAATAGAATTTTTGTCGGAGCAACATAGGTCAAGGTCGACCTACATATAGTTCAAGGTTGACCTATCACAGAAAGGAAAAAAAATTATGGGTTTTCTCTGTCTCTGTGTTTTTATTCCAGATCCGGTTGCAAAATTTCCAGAAACCTAATACAAACACCAGAAAATAGCAATTTCCAAATCTGCTATACTTTGAGGTTAGTATTTGTCTTCAATACATTTCAATTAAGGTTTTAATCCTTTTAGATCTATTACACGCCTCTTTCCCCATAAATTGGGAATGTAAAGTTTTCTTTTTTGTTTTTATTTCCGATCGATTGATGCATTTGTGCATTGACCATTTTCTTACGGTTGATCAAAGTGGATCTTTCCTTTGTGAAATTTGGGGCTAGGAGGAGAATCTTACCTTCCCCAAACCTTTCAAATATAAAGAGTATTAATCAATATACATATATCCAATCATCAATTCCATACCAAATTTCTTATCTTACATACACACACACACACACACACACATATATATATATATCTTACAAGGAAAAGTCTAAAATCCTAGTGATGAATGTAAGGATAAATGCACAAATGAGTCCCAGTTATAAGGCTTGATGAGGCACCTATATACAAACAAACAAATATCTCATAGCTAAAGAAAGGGAGAAAACTTCATGGGAAAAAATTAACTCCAAAAGAGAGGGAAAAGAATAATAAATGCATACTAGTGAAATAAATAAAGGACTTGAGATGATCCACTGGGGGCTAATATTGTGACAAAAGTAAAATGAATCTCCCCTTGATGGGAAAGAGATGAAGAAGATCTGAATCTCCCCCACAAAGAAGTATCTCATGTGCCAATATTGAAAGGCTAAAGATGAAACATGATTGATTTCTTGAAAATAATGTTTCTCACATTATAAAGAAACATACGCACTACTACTTGGAGAAGTCAATCCCATAAGATAAGAAGCACAAATTATAATTCTATATGCCTTTGAAAACTACTAAAATCTCCACATGTGATCAAATGAGATGATGCCAATATAAAATATTTTGAAGATTGATGTAGAAGAAGATCCAAAGATAATTATCATGGAATGATAATGATGATGTTGTTGTCATGAAAGAGAAGATGATTTCCCTCAAAATGACCATTCAAATATACAATATGAGACTCCATAAATAAGGATGATATGTCTAATAGATATGAATCTTACGTAGTTTTGCTTGAAAAATGATGAATTTACACATACATTGAATCAAGATGGGTCATCAATATAGAGACACTAATATGACCAAGAACAATAGAAAATGGAGATTGAGTCTTAATATGAAGATTGAGAACAAGAATACAAACATATGATGTAATGTCCCCGCCAGGGAACCCATAAGGAATCAGGTCTTAAGACCAAAAATTACAACTAACAATTTTTTTTTTTCGATCATTACATCATTACTACTTCACATTTACATTCCTTAAGGTTCCCTTAATRAAATCATTTACAAACATATTTACATTACTTATCCAAATTGAATTTCATTTCCTTTCTTCACTTTCACATTTAGAACTTAAGAGATAGGGTAAGAAAATAACATTTCGTTCACAATTATATTCCTTACTTTATATACTAATTCCATTTCTCCTTCCTACACATTGAATAACTTATTCATTGCGAACTACATTTCAACATTAGCATAATAAAGATTTTTTTTTTCTTTCCTTGCAATAAAGAAGAGATAGAAAAGATCATTCATCATTACATTGTATATTTCCAACTTTGTTCTTTCAAATAACAACACTTGAAATCAAGCCTAGAACTATCCCTCCCAATTACATTTATTTTCTTTTCAGTTACATCTTTCTGATAATAGATCTCATAATAATAGGTACATAAATGGCCCAAAGGCACTACAACATATCTTTACATCTTTATTTTCAGTAACAATGATAAAAGTCTTCATAGAAT
>MU226418.1:1528350-1560538 GCA_018584345.1 Thuja plicata | reverse complement strand
GACCCTTCATAACCATTTGAAGGATCCAGGATTTCAAATATACAAGCGCCATTACTCTGTCAGCATTCAGGCCATCCTGCGATCACACACACACTTTGCAATTATCAACATCTCGACGCTTCTCAAGGCATAGACACTGCCCAGCCAATACTGAGCATCAAGAACAGCGTTATTGAAGGAGTAGAGAGAAACAATAGAAGCTTCAAGCTTCGGAGGGTTTGCATTCATTTGTCTTCCTTTCCGTTGTTTGTACATTTTATTGCTCGCGTTTTGATCATTTCGTTTAGTAGTTATTGCTTAATAGATTTGCATTCAATTGTGAACCTTGGCTACTAACCCCTGCCCTTGGAAAGCTGTGGGAAACCGGAGAGAGAGGCGTACAGTAGGATATGCACAAAATTGACTTTTTGAAAAAGATTTAGATATTTCAAAGAAAATGGAATTGACAAGCATAAAGCTATATTCTAAAACCATTTTAAGCATTCCAAGAAAATGCAAAGCAAGGTCGTGGCTATGAATAGCTAACACAATTTAGAGAAAGGAACAATGATTTGGCTCATAAAGAGGGATCTTTTTCCTAACTCAATGTTGGTAAATAGATTGTTCTTCTTCACTTTAACTCTAAAATACCCAAATATTAAAGAAACAATCAAATACAACAGTTGGGAAATGTAAATGAATAACTAATTTCCCTCTGAATTTGAAGGTACAGATCACTTAAATGAATGATCTTCAATGAATATTAATCTTTCCTAATCTACCAGGGGCATGTTCTTAACCTAAGAATAGAAGAGGTAAACCAAGCTAGGCCTAGACAGGAACTAGCTCAGGCAGATTAAATTCAACTAAATCTAGCCAATCTTGAGATCTCAATAATCATACGAGCTCTAAAAACTGGTAATGCAATGACACATAATGATCATGCAGGATGCAAGAATGAGAGATTACTGGTTAAAACAATAATGATGCAATCTATCTAATAGGAACGTTTCTCAAACTTTGAATAACACTAAAAACTTCCCCTCAATTAACTGTATCAAATCATAATACAGAACCTTGGTTCAATCATAAACTATAAATCCAATTTCAATGAAATATTCAAATCAATAGAGAAATAAGTGCAATGCAGTGGAACAGTTAAAGCAATGGTATTTAGACATACACAAATTTGACTCAGCAAAGTGTCATTCTTCAAAGCAAAATTTAGCCAACCATTGTATTGATTTTCAAAAGAGTACATATAGATCCTAGAGTTGAACTATTACAAAAAGGGGTAACTGAAACGGTTCAACTACCCTAACCAAAAATGATAAAAACATGTTTATCCGTTACAAGATTTATCAAAATTAATACAAGAGGGAATATTTATGTTTCTGTTTTCTTCCCTTTATCTATTTTCTCCCTATAGGCGGTGAAAGTTGTGATGACTGGAATTATCTCTTCATGTCTATTAACATGGACGTTGGTATATCTGATTAGCCACCTAGAGTTATCTTTGGATAGGCTCTTAACCGCATCTACCCATTCCTTCAACTCTCCCATAGATTCGTAGATGCACCCACTCAACTGTTGGAGTTCCAGCACCTTATCCAAGTGAGAAGAGGACTTCTCTGCTAACTTATCCACATAGTCAGAGAAGGATTTATGCATGGTGGTTACTCCGAACATCTATTTTCCTTGACCGCTTGTCTGTGAGTCTATGTGGAGACCCTGAAGGAGTTTAAAATCTTTAATCTGTTCTTCTTTGATTTTAACATCTGTCTGTTGCAATCCCCCTTCGGATTGAATGATCATCTTGGTCTTAAACTCCAGGCTTTGAAGCCACTTAATCAGAGGCTCATCTCCTTTCTGTAGGATCCCGGCCTTTAGTGCCTCCTTAGTCTTCATTTTAACTGCTACGTGCAGTAAGACTATGCATTCTTGACACTTTACCCTCTCTGATGTGACAGTCTAAAAATTCTTTTCAACATAGCTCCTATCTTTCTCTAACTTCAGTAGAGTGTTACCCAACTACTCAACAACTACTAGCCCTTTAGATTTGAGCCTCTCGATCCATCGTTTACCAATTTTCCCAAAATGCCTGTCTTCCTACAACTTGGATATGATAGCCTGATTCTCTGCAGCATTAGGGTCAAAAGTGGTTTGGGTGCTTGGAATGTTGGTCACTAGAGTAACTAACTATCTGATGAAGTTAGTTAGTTCAACGACCTTTGCTTTAAGTTGGACCTTATCAGTTTTGAGTTCCTCGAGCTCTTCCTCAATTACAATGTTCATGGACTTCCACCAATCCACTTTAGTATCATGATGTGCCAGCCCCATATCAAATGACTGTATCTCAAAATCAGCAGTGGTCAAATCTTCAATCCTACCTTCTTTCATAGGCTTCGCTACCTCCATGGTGAAATGCCCTATTTCTGGGTCTTGACCCAATGTAGATAGAGTCTTTTCTTTTTTTACCTTTCTCATGGTAGCACTAGACTCTAGGGATCGTGAGAGAGTGTCCTTGATGGGAGCTCCCTATTCTATCCTCTTCCTCTTTCACTCTAGAGTGTTCTCTATCCATGACTCTATGCTAGTGACTTTGGTGGCAAAGACCAATTCCTCTATGAATAGCTTCCTAATGACTAGAGGAGTAGCTTTAGGCCTAGAATAAAATGGATTCATTGAAGTAGGGGAGGAGGAAACCAATTTAACAAATTCAGAAACCTTCTATTGCTTCCCAGCCTCTTCATCTGATTATGTGGTTGTTGTGTTGGAACTATCCTCCCCCACTTCCACTATGATAGGAGATCCTTGCCTTGGAGTATCTTGGGTAAGGGTATCACCCTGCGTGCCCACGGTACTGACTTGGGCCAATTGCCCTGTTTCTATATTCCTAACAGAATCAGTCATAGACTTGACTAGCTCTGTAGAGACTGCTTCTTCCATGGAACCAATTATAGGGGTTGAGCCACCTCCACATGTCTTGTCCAACGAATTCATCTTTTCAGGAGGCTCGTATCCTCCACCCACTAGTTAATTTGAATCCTTGGCTACAGTCGGGATAGTTGTCAAAGATTATGCAGGGGTACTCCTAGTCTCTTTTGCTAGAGTTTGTCGAGACAAAGGCCTCCTTTTCAACCTTTTTCTCCTACCCATCGTCCATTCCACCAATTGCTCTGTTCTTCTGTAAACCCCACCCATCAAGGTCTCCAAGTCATCTATACCTTGACCTATCATGGGTTCAGAGCTTATTGGAAGAGGCTTGATCTTCTCTATGTATGTATCATTGTACATATGATGGTCGTCATCTTCTAGCCCTTCAACTGCAATGTTAACTTTGAAATTTTTGATTTGTTCAATAGTTAACCTTGTGTAGAACCTTTCTCTGCTCTCTAAGTCATCCTTGTTGTTGGCCCAATAATCTTCAATATCATCAATTTTATGGATAGTGTGACCCATTTGTAGATAATCTCGAGCATAGTTCATAGGATCATACTGCGGCCTCAGGACATCATATGTTTCTAAATGAAACCTCTTTGTGAATGTTTTTAGAACATTCTTTGCATCGAACCAGGATGCACAACTGTAGGCCCCAATGGTCATTAGTAAATCATAGCCTTTCTTCTGGGCACTCGCATAGATCAGGTTCACCTGGATCACTTGCCTCGTCACTTCAACCAGAATGATCATGTTGTCTGGATATCTAGGCAGCTTTAGAGGGAATCGTCGAATCCTACAAGATGAATTATGAGAAATTTGCAAACTGGGTAAAATAAGCTCTAAATTGGCTGATGAATGCCATGGCTTCTGGAGAAAATATCCTCTCTAGGAAACCTTGTAACTCCCTGCACAATCTTATTGTAAATGCATCATTGACTTTGAGATATTCAGTATAACTGTTATGCAATTGCAGACGGGGAAAGAATTCATAGCTCTTGACATCTTCCAGAAATTTTTCTAATCTAGGAAGTCCTGGCCAAAGTTGAATAGTAGCCAAAATATATAATAGAACTGAGGACATATAGAACTCATTTTGATGTTTAGCTCTATTTAGGGCATTGGAGAGATTTTTGCTTACCATGAGGGCCCAATCAATAAAATGGTGTTTAGAGCAAATCACCTGGACTAGGAAGAAATTATGCTCAACAAAATTTAGCGCATCACTCTCACCTCTGATCCTATGAAGCAATACCAGGATATCCATAATCTCTAGCTTTAGTTTTGTGCCATATAGAGTTTTGGGCAACTTTCCCTTGGCGCTCTTCGACTCCTAGAACCATGTCTTCATTTTCTCCTTCTTTCATGCTGCCTTCTTCGCTCCATATTCAGTAACCGCCTGACTGTAGGTCATCTCTGAGTATTAGGCTTGCTCTAGAATATGAAGGGAGTTCTAGATGGAGTCATGGTCAATAGATAGCAGTATCATATCATCAGGCAAGAGAATTTGCTTAGTGTCTGCATTATAGTGAGCTATACATTCTCTAACAAGCTCAGGAGCTTGAATTGCAATAGGGAAGCTAGCGGCTTTGACTATCCCACTCTCCTTTAATTTTTTAGTAATGGGGTGTATTGGGTCTACCTTCAATATATTCTAGAAGCTCTGCATATCGAATAACTTCAGAGAAGTGTCTATGATGTTGATCCAATCAGAAGTGATACCGTTCATTCCATCGAACCCCGTAAATCTGGCAACCATGCTTTGATTGATTTGAAACGGGAACTAGGGATATATCTTAGGAACACGAAGGCAAAGAACAACTATTGCCAAGATCTTTCAATTCAGACAATTCGTCAAAAAAATGGTAGTTCCTATTTGTGTCACTTCATTGAATTTATAACTTTTTGAATTCTTACCGTTAACAACCGACTTCTCGCGCCACATGAATGAAGAGACTTAAGCATTTATGAAAAAGTCCCTTATGAAGCAAAATGGCTTTATTTGAATTAATTACTTTTTATCTACGGGCTGTTAAGAAACATCTTTTCACTTTAGATAACTGTAACAGTAAATTTTGGAGGTAGCGGATAATTTATTTCCTGCTTCTCTTTGGGCGGAGAAATGCTTTTGGGGTGCTCCTTTCTCACAAATCTGCCAAGGAGGAATCAGCCCGTTGCAATGCTAAAATGACATGTAGTGATCTTATTTTCTTTCTTTATACCTTAAAACCCCTCATAAGTTAGTTTTTCTTCATGGATCTTGCATATAACAATCTAGCGGAAAATGCATCTCATGGGTCAAAACCCACCTATTTGGAGTAGCGGAGAAGCCATTTTCCGCTTTTCTGCCATTGATATTTCCTTCTTAGATTCTTCATCATTTGATCATTCCTCTGACCCAATGGGATTTGAATTGAATCCAATTGCCTTTCTAAATTTCAATTATGTATTTCAAACTTCAATTGACCGCTGAGACTTTTGGAATTACCCACCGTGGAAAACACACTCTACAGGTGATTTTCTGCCAAGGAGAAGCCCGAAACCAATTTTCTGCCAATGCTGCAAAATGAAGTGTTAATGCCAAAGACTTCAAATGTAAATAGAACCAATGTTAGAAACCTTTGAAACATGTCATTTACCAGATTTGGGAACTTAACCTACCTAATGAAACATGATCTCAGATACAAATTCCCTCCGGCTTGCAAAAGAGAAGTCAATTTGGGGAAATTCCATAAAGGTCTCCTAGCCTAAGGGGAAAACTACACTTTCATGAAGATCTCAAGACCAATGCTACACACTAAAGCTTCCATTCCTGTCCAAAGTTATGCAGGACAAAAATGGGGCAACAGTTGGCTCTGTCTAGGGAATTGGACATTCACATGTCCAAGAAAGGAACTCAATTCTCTAGTTTCACAAAGCTCAATAAAAGGATGGCTCACAACAAAAATAAAGCAAAACATGAAAAGGAAATCAAGGAAAGGAAACCTATGTAAGTAAAACAAAAAAAGGGAACTAAACATAACTATAATACAATACACGGGTTATGTGTTTCTTATTTAGATCTGGTACAGCTTCATGTCCTGACCATTGTATGTTAGGGGAAGTGCTTCACCATCTGGATAAGCCAATTTGAAAGAATTCTTCTCAAATTCCTGATGGATCTTGAAAGGCCCTTCCATAGTGTTTCATATTTCCCATGCATACCTTTAGGTGCTCTGTGTTTGTCCCATAGCAGTACCACATCTCCTTCCATAAATTTCTGAGGCCTACTCCTTTTTTCAAACAAATTCTTCACACGCATTTGATGTTATGTGATGTGATCTACAATCTTCTCTCTTTCCTCTTCAAGCTTGTTCAAATATAGGATCCTCTTTTCTAAACCATCTTTATATATGACATCTTCTACTGTTGTCCTTAATTTGCAAGTCACCAATTCCAATGGCAATGGTAGACTAGCTTCAATCCTATAGACAAGTTCAAAGGGATAAATGCCAATGGCTCTTTTGGGATTCACCCTATCTTCCTAGAGGGCTTCATATATTTTCTTATGCCAATTTCTCTGGTTATCTGCCATGAGTTTCTTCATAATGTTTACCAAGTTCTTGTTACTGGATTCAGCCTGATCGTTTCCTTGTGGGAAATAGTCGGATGAGTGACTGACCATAATGCCATACTTATAACAAAATTGAGTAATTTCCCAAGAAGAGATATATGTGGCATTATCCATTACCAGCTTGGTAGGTACCCCGAACCTTACCAGGATGTTTTCTTTAATGAACTCACATACTACTTCAGATGTAGTCCTCTTAGTCGCTTTGCCTCCACCCATTTCGTGAAGTAGTCCATTGTTGTGATTATGCAAGTATGGCCCACACTAGATGTGGGATTTATAGGACCAATAAAATCAAGGCCCCATTGCTGGAAAGGTCCTTTGATCATCACTAGTCTAAGGGGAAGTGCTGCTAACTGTAGCTTTCCAGTAAACATTTTGCACTTCTCACATCTTTCCACCCAATGGTATGCATCTCTAAACATTCCCAGCCAATAGTAGCACTGTCTCAATATCTTGAATGTGGTGACTGATGAGGAAAAGTGTCCCCCACAAGCTTCATCATGAAACACTTTTAACAGCTTCTCTTGTTTTTGTTTGTCAACACACCGGAGGAAAGTCCCATCTATAGATCTCTTATACAATCTATCCTCCCAAATAAAATATTTAGAATCTTTTAACTTTAAATCTCTCCTTTTTTTTTAAGTCAATCCTTCGGGACATTCACCATATGTCAAGAAATAAACAATATTTTCAAACCAAGGGTCTTGCATACTTACTGCCAAAACCAATTGTGTTGTTTTAGGATCTTCATCCACTTGATTTTATGCCATTGCTTTGCACAGTGCATTTCCTCTTACCAACTTAGTAGGTTTGATTTCTATGTCATACTCTTGAGTCTTAGCCACCTATGCTCCTATGTTACTACATCCCACATCCTGTTGAGTCAATATACTTTTTACTACAATAATAGGCACATATACAAGGGAGTGAGAGTGTAAAATATAGAATCTGAAATTCTTCAAAGCCTTTACTACTGCATAAGTATGTTTTTCATTCTAAGAGTATTTCAAATCATGATTTTTTAGAGGTGTGCTCATAAAATAAATAGGAGCCTAAACTCCTTCCTCGTTCTCCTACATGAGGATGGTTGGTAGAGTATGTTCATAGGAATAACAATAGATTATGAAATCATTCTTATAGTCTGGGTGACATAAAATTGGGGCATTGGCTATGGCGCTCTTAATGCTTTTGAAAGCTTTCTTTCTAGGGTCGTTCCACTTAAAATTTATATTTCCTTTCATCATGTCCACTATGCATTTGGTAATTTCAAAAAAATTAGGGACAAACCTCCTGAGAAAGTTTACCTGACCAAAAAATGATTTCACTCCATTCTTGTTCATAGGTAAGCTTAGTTGCTTAATTGCTCTAACCCTTTCTAGATCAATTCTTATGCCTTCTTGAGAAACAATGTGACCCAATAATTTCCCTTTAGTTACACAAAAATCTGACTTCTTGGGGTTCAATGAAATCCTGTCTTCTCTACACCTTTGTAACACTCTCCTTAAATCATTTATATGGTCTACTCTTTTTCTAGAAAACACAGTAAGATCATCCAGATACATACCAATTATTTTTTTCTTCATATCTCTGAAGGAAAGATCCATACCTCTCTGAAAGGTAGCCCTGGCATTGATTAACTCAATGGCATTCTGTGATATGCGAAAGTGCACCACGGAGTAGTGAAAGTTGTTTTGTGTTGGTCTTCTTTCTCCACTTCTATCTGATTGTAGCCTGAGAAGTCATCCATCATGAACATCATCTCAGCTCCAGCCACGGTCTACAATAGGTGGTCCATGTTGGGAAGAGCATAATTATCCTTCAAAGAGGACTGATTAAGATTTCTAAAATCCACGCAGATTCTTATCTCTCTATTTTTCTTTCTCACGGGCACTATGTTTTCTACCCAAGTTGAATGATGGATAGGGTATATAATCTTTGCTTTCAAAATTTTATCAACTTCCCTGAAAATTGCATCCGCAACTTTGGGATTGTAATTCCTTTGTTTCTGCCTAAACAGGGTATCCTCAGGTTTTAATGGAATTTGATGTTTGAATCTACTGTCCATGAAGCTTTTTAAATCTTCATAACTCCATGAAAAGACATCTTGGTATTCTAGGAAGAGTTTCCTAGCCTCTTCTCTTTCTTCCTCAGTACAACATTTCCAAATGTTGATCATCTTGGGATCTTTCTCACTTCCAATATTAATTCCTTCATACTCGCCAATGGTAGGGCCCCTCTCGATCCTCTTCTTTTTTAAAAAAGTGTCATGCCTATTGAAAATCTTCTCAAGTGTAACCAAATGAGGTGAGATAATATTACCTTGAAATTGTATGATACTCGACTTATCCCTCTTCTGATTGTTCCAACAATATTCCTTATGAATACCAAGGGCATCCTTATGAAAGTCACTACCACTCTCTAAAAAGACAAGGAGATTTTGGTCATCTTCAAACACCTTCCAATCTTCCACATCGTCGGGTACAGACATTCTATACATCACTTCTATTTGATACCTCTTATCTTTAAAATTTGGATGAGGGAGGAGCAATGAGGTTGATACTGCTAAGGAGTTCGCTTTAGAGTTCAACTCTCTCGGCACATATTCAATGAAGAATGTGTCTAAGGCTTCAATTTCATCGCATACTCTGTTCCTGTAGTTTTTTAATCTATGATTCTTTATGGAGTATTGGTTTTTAACTTGGCACACAATTAACTCAGCATCACCTCGAGCTCTTAAAATTTTCACACCTCTCTCTTTTGCAGCAATAATTCTGAGAAGTAGGGCATCATACTCTGTTATGTTGTTGGTTTTTTTGAACTCCAATTTTTAAGCCATGGGCTCACATTCTCCATCTGGTGATATCAAGACTACACCTGCACTGGATCCTAATGATGGACAGCTACCATCAAACTCCAGAGGCCAAATTTGTGGTGGCATTTCTTCAACGGTAGACTAATCCTTCTTTTCTCTAGGCTCAGCTTCTTCTTCATGACTATCTGTGAATAACATGTTGTTACCAAAATCCATTTCCTGGTACATAATTTGGGCTTTAGGATCATCATATTTTAACACCATGAACTTTTCTTTCTCTTCAGGAAAAAATTTAATCTTTTTGTTACCCACTGAGATCAAATCTTGAGACCAATTCAGCTTTATTTCTCCTCCTAGATCTCTACAAAAACTCCCGCTTAACAACAAACCATAACTAGCAGGTATATCAATGACCAATATAGTTAATAAGATTCTCTTCTCACGGTGTGCTACTAGAGCCACTTAAGCATATTTGATTTTCCCAATCAAGGGGACCTCTTTAGCATCCATAGAATAGCATCTACCATGGGCTTTGGTGAGGTTCAGACCTAATGCTTTGGCTACAGTTGATGGCATCACATTTTCTAAGGCACCAAAATCTATTATACAATTACTTAACTTGCAACCGTTTATAAATCATGACACATAGAAAGGGTCAGGTTTTCATCCAGGGGAAGTAGCCAATACCGATGACTCTCCTTGTTCAAATAGACCCATGAAAATAGACTCTTCTTCTAATGAAGCTGTAACATTTTGATTTAAATCTTGGGTCTCTTCTTTACAAAAATTGACTAATTTTTGCAATTCTATAGGATTACACTTGAGATAATCTATGGGAGAAATCTGAATTCTAGAATCTTTGCAGAATTAAATAATATCATAAGAGTTTTGTTCCTTACTAGGTTGTAACATTTTCACTCCTTGGTTGGTATCTTTAGAGTAGGAAGTAGACGCTTCATTACCTTTTGATATAGGTGTGGAAACGGGGACTTTATCTTTTTGATTCCAGGTTAACACTGCATATGATGTCCCATCTACAGTGGCATAGCATGCTGCATCTCATTCTGAATCTGATATGTACTCAAAAAATAAATTTTCAGAGTCACCATGTGAGCACGAATCTAATTCAGCTCCAGATACTCTAGCGTTTCACTCATCTATTTGATGCATCTACCAGGCATGAGTTGCATCGAGGCAACTTTCTCCATCATGATCTATTGTCAGGTGAAAATCACACATGTTTCCCCTTTTGGGAGGAGCTTTTATGGCCAACCTTTGTGGAGGAGCAGTCAGTTGTAATGTTTTCCCATCATTATTCCTTGGTTCACTATTTCTTCTAGACTGATCTTGAAAATTTCATTGATAAGGATTGTTAAATCTGGGAAGTTGTCTTTTGAAAGCAATGAACTCATTAGAAAATTTATGGATCATCTCATCTGGTGATGTGGTGTTGCTAGTGCTAGCCCGAGTTTGTATCTCTCATTTCCATTTTCCCTCCGAGATCATGTGATCTTCTAATTCTACCGCAGTCCTTTGGGCAAGGTCCAAAGTAGCTGGGTTTGTCCTTCTCAAATCATAACTGATGTCAGGAGGCATAGCACTTATAAAGAAAGTTTTCAAACTATCGAAAGTAGGCTGATTAGCTCCTGGGATACATTTAACTAGCTTGTTAAACTTAGCAACAAAATCTCTCATGCTTATTGAAGGCTCTTTTTTTATTGAAGTCAATTGTGTTAACAGGGCATGCCCATCTTCAGCAGTTTTAAATCTTCTTTCATAATTCATTCTCATGGAAGCTCAATCTGTAATAGAAGAGACTGGAAAATGATAAAACCAATCTATTGCACCCTCCACAAGGGTCTCAACAAATAATCTGATAGCCACATCTTCTTCTCATACTGCTAATATATTGATGGCCGCAAAGAAAGCAGCAATATGTTCATCTGTAGATATTGTCCCATCTCCAGAGAATTTGGTAAAATTCTTCCTTGATCCTAGGGTAGGGAGTGCCATAACTGCCTGAGGTAGATAAGGTGTTAGGTTTACAATAGGAGGAGCAACTACTCCTTGCAAGGTTAGCACTTGACAAGTGGTGGATAAAAGGGATGATTGTTTAGGAGGGGAATGAGGTCTACTTTTTCTCTTAGTATTTCTTTCCCTCTGACGAGGTACTTCAAGCAGGGCAAAGTCAGTTTCTTCAAGTCTCTCAAAGACTGGGTCTCCACCACCTTCTTTCCTTATACTTCTAAGAAACCTTTTAGGCTCCAGGATTTCCACTAATTTGCCAATCTAACCTCATGCTCTTCTTGGCATTGAGGCCTTCTTAAATTCCTCCTTTGAATGGCTTGTTTGAGTGCTTCTTCCTTCACTTCTTCTTGTTCAAGCACTTGACTAGCATCTCTATAATGCTCATTATTTCTTCTGTGTCTCCAAACAAAAGTATTCAGTGAGGAGATGAGATCCTCTTGATCATCTTGGAATCCAAGGTTTGGCTGAAGTACAGGAATCAAATTTTCATGAGGAAGCACCATCGTTCCTCATTATAATTCTTCTAGTCTAGCAACTATTCGTCTCCCCAGTAGAGTTGCCAAAAATCTGTTGGTAAATAGATTGTTCTTCTTCACTTTAACTCTAAAATACCCAACTATTAAAGAAACAATTGAATACAATAGTTGGGAAATGTAAATGAATAACTAATTTCCCTCTGAATTTGAAGGTACAGCTCCATTAAATGAATGATCTTCAATGAATATTAATATTTCCTAATCTAACAGGGGTATGTTCTTAACCTAAGAACAAAAGAGGTAAACCAAGCTAGGCCTAAACAGGAACAAGCTAAGGCAAATTAAATTCAACTAAATCTAGCCAATTGCGAGATCTCGGTAATCATACGAGCTCTAAAAACTAGTAATGCAATTACAGATAATGATCATGTAGGATACAGGAATGAGAGATTACTAGTTAAAACAATAATGAAGGAATCTATCTAATAGGAACATTTCTCAAACTTTGAATAACACTAAAAACTTCCCCGCAATTAATTGTATCAAATCATAATACAGAACCTAGGTTCAATCATAAACTGTAAATCCAATTTCAATGAAACATTTAAATTAATAGAGAGATAAATGCAATGCAATGGAACAGTTAAAACAATGGTATTCAGACATACACAAATTTGACTCAGCAAAATGTCATTCTTCACACCAAAATTTAGCCGACCATTGTATTGATTTTCAAAAGAGTACATGTATATCCCAGAGTTGGATCATTACAAAAAGGGGTAACCGAAATGGTTCAACTTCCCTAACCAAAAATGATAAACACATGTTTATCTGTTACAAGATTTATCAAAATTAATACAAGAGGGAATATTTATGTTTCTGTTTTCTTCCCTTTATCTATTTTTTCCCTATAGGTGGTGACAGTTGTGATGGCCAAAATTATCTCTTCATGTCTATTGACATGGACATTGGTATATCTGATGAGCCACCTGGAGTGATCTTTGGTCAGGATCTTAACCGCATCTACCCGGTCCTTCAACTCTTACATAGCTTTGTAGATGCACCCACTCAACTATTGGAGTTCTGACACCTTATCCAAGTGAGAAGAGGACTGCTCTGCTAACTTATCCACATAGTCAGAGAAGGATTTCTGCATGGTGGTTACTTCGATCATCTCTTTTCCTTGACCTCTTATCTGTGAGTTCATGTGGAGACCCTGAAGGATTTTAAAATATTTTCTATGTTCTTCTTTGATTTTAACGTATGTCTGTTGCAATCCCCCTTCATCTTGAATGATCATCTCGATCTTAAACTCTAGGGTTTGAAGCCACTCAATCAAAGGCTCATCTCCTTTCTGTAGGATCCCGGCCTTTAGTGCCTCCTTAGTCTTCATTTTAACAGCTATGTGCAGTGAGACTATGCATTCTTGACACTTTACCCTCTCTGATGTGAGAGTCTGCAAATTCTTATCAATGTAGCTCCTCTCTTTCTCTAACTTCAATAGAGTGTTACCCAGCTACTCAACAACTACCAACCCTTCGAATTTGAGCGCCTTGATAAATTGTTTACCAATTTTCCCAAAATGCATGTCTTCCTGTAACTTGGCTATGATAGCCTAATTCTCTGCAACATTGGGGTTGAAAGTGGTTTGGGTGCTCAGAATGTTGGCCACTAGAGTAACCAACTTTCTGATGAAGTTAGTTAGTTCAGCGACCTCTGCTTTAAGTTGGACCTTAGCAGTTTTGAGTTCCTCTAGATCTTCCTCAATTACAATGTTGATGGACTTCCACCAATCTACTTTAGTATCATGATGAGCCAGTCCCATATCAAATGACTGTAGCTCGAAATCAGCAGTGGTCAAATCTTCAACCCTACCTTCTTTCGTAGGCTTCGCTACCTCCATGGTGAAATGCCCTATTTCTGGGTCTTGACCCAATGTAGATAGAGTCTTTTCTTTTTTTACCTTTCTCACAGTAGCATTGAACTTTAGGTCTCATGAGAGAGTGTCCTTGATGGGATCTCCCTCTTCTATCCTCTTCCTCTTGCGCTCTAGAGTGTTCTCTATCAATAACTCTGCGCTAGTGACTTTGGTGGAAGAGACCAATTCCTCTATGAACAGCTTCCTGATGACTTGAGGAGTAGCTTTAGGCCTAGAAGAAAATGGATTCACTGAAGTAGGGGAGGAGGAAGCCAATCTAACAACTTGATCAACCTTATGTTGCTTCCCAGCCTCTTCATCTGATTCTATGGCCGTTGTGCTGGAACTATCCTCGCCCACTTCCACTATGGCAAGAGATCCTCACCTTAGAGTATCTTGGGTAGAGGTGTCACCCTACGTGCCCGTGGTACTGACTTGGGCTAGTTTCTCTATTTTTGCATTCTTAATAGACTTAGTCGTAGACTTGACTTGTTCTGTAGAGACTGCTTCTTCCGTGGAACCAATGATAGGGGCTGAGCCACCTCCACTTGTCTTGTCCAATGGAATCATCTTTTTAGGAAGCTCATCACCTCCACCTACTGGTTGAGCTGACTCCTTGGATACAGTCGAGATAGTTGCCAAAGATGGTGCAGGGGTACTCCCAGTCTCTTTTTCTAGAGTTTGTCAAGACGAAGGCCTCCTTTCCGACCATTTTCTCCTACCCATTGTCCATTCAACCCATTGCTCTGTTCTTCTGTAAATCCCACCCATCAAGGTCTCCAAGTCATTTATACCTTGACCTAGCATGGGTTTAGAGCTTATTGTAAGAGGCTTGATCTTCTCTACATATGTATCATCATACATATATTGGTCGTCATCTTCTAGCCCTTCAACTGCAATGTTAACTTTGAAATTTTTTATTTGTTCAATAGTTAACCTTGTGTAGAACCTTTCTCTGCTCTCTAAGTCATCCTTGTAGTTGACCCAATAATCTTCAATATCATCATATTGATGGATAGTGTGACCCATTTGTAGATAATCTCAAGCATAGTTCATAGGATCATATTGCAGCCTCAGGACATCATATGTTTCTAAATAAAACCTCTTTGCGAATGTTTTCATAATATTCTTTGCATCGGGTCAGGATGCACAACTGTAGGCCCCAATGGTCATCAAGAAATCATAGCCTTTCTTTTGGGTGCCTGCACATATAAGGTTCACTTGGATAGCTTGCCTCATCACTTCAACCAGCACAATCATGTCGTCTGGATATCTGGGCAGCTTCAAAGGGAAATTGTCGAATCTTGCAAGACGAATGTATGAGAAATTTGCAAACTGGATATGTAACTACCTATATTTGGTATGCTTTGACCATAGACCCTATTTTCCCTAAGTGTGATCATACCCCCAATTATGTTTAGACAACTCTTCAATCGGCTGATATAATTCATTCAAATCAAATTTAATCTCCTAAATGATCTAATCACTAAATTTTATTTAACCACCTAAGCCAATCAAATTAAATCAATTTAATCCAAATCATTTCAAATCAAACATGGCTAAGGTAACTAATTTAAAAGGAATTAAATAAATCCCTATTTATATCAAATCACTTGCAAAAATCCTATCTTCTAGCCTAAATTAATCTAATTAATTGGCTATAGTCCTAATTAATTGTCTAAAGCAATAAAAATCTTAAATAATTAATTTCCCTATTTTTGAATGAATATATTCAATATAATTCATTTCATTAATATTCCCTTAAACCCCTAATCTAACCTATTTCAACCACCTTGACCCTGGGTTCAAACCCATCCCAACCTATTCACCCCATGCTAAATATAATCCTAATCCTAATCCCATTCTAACCCACCTCCTAATGATGTCACATTCCTAAAAATGTGACTAGGAACTCAACCCACTTGAGAAAGTCAACTTTCTCGAGCTTCACTCCCTTTAAGTCCACCTTCTCAAGCTTGCCTCTTACATCCTCACCATGCCTCTTAAATGCTTGCATTTAATGCATATTCCTCAAGCCCATGCCTCATGAATGCCTTTGGAATTTATTCCTCTAACACCTCATTAATGGATTTTACAACTCCATTAATGACCCTTGTCCCCCTCTCTCTCCTCATTTCTTCTATAAATAGAATGAGTTTTTAAGCTCAAATGGGCCTAAATTTTAGATTGAAAATGTATTGTTATGTTGTTAGGATTTATATAGATTCATGTTTCATTTAGTCTCCATGATTATGCATTGTTATAATCTTGATTTCTAGAACTAGAATGCATGTTATTTATATATCTTTCTTAGTTTTAGTAGAATCTTTCATGCTAGGTTGTATATGTCACTGGAAAAGGCATAATCTGAGGGCTATTATGTTTTTTTTCACACTCCTCCTAGTTAGAAAGCAATAGATCAATTTTAGTGTATTTACATGCTTTACTAACCCTCTTTTCACTAACGTAATGATCTATTGAAGTGTTGTGTCATAAGTAACAGGTGCACTATTTCACACACCACATTTATGGCACCCACTATGGGGCCCAAATTCAGATTTTGCCTCATTTCTACTTCATTTTTCACCAATTTGTCTTCCCAGTTTTTAGGTCTAGAGTCATTTATGGTAGCAGAAGCTCGCATCCAGGATACGCCCTCGCACCGCAAAAATTGAGGCTCACATCAATGATTTCCTGGGTCATTTTCAGTATAGGCTCGCATCTGGTAAACAATCTATTGCATCTGGTAGCAGAGGCTCGCATCTAGTTTGTTGCATCATATCCCAAATTTCTAGTATCGCATCTGGTTGAAATTTTTGTGAACTTCATTGCCTAACCCCTAACACTTTAACCAGTTGTTGATTTGATCTTTTGAGAGCCTAACGAGTGCTTGCAGGTTGCTGATAAGGAAGTAAGAAGACTTGGCTAACATGTGTGTTCACAAGTGTTTTAAACTGATTTTAGTACTAACCATTTATAAAGATTTCTTTTTAAAAAAGTTAAAACATTTTCTCAACACTTGTTAAAGTGACCAGATTACTATGCTCTTTTCCTTTAAGGAAAATCAGAAAATTAGACGTTGGCTTAACACTTGTAAAGGAAATTGGGGATAAATGGACAAGAAAACTCACACTTTAATTCCTTTTGGAAATCAGTAATTGGACAAGCAAATCACTAAAACTTGTGGGATAATTCAACAAGTTACATTGTTTAATTCATTTTGGGATCTGAAATTGAACAAGCAAATCACTTAATATTGTGGATAATTGAACAAAACAAATTTGCTTTCACGCATCCTATTTTCATTAACTTAGGAATATCTAAATCAAGCTCAACATAGCTTGAGGGAATGAACCTTTGATTAAAGTGTTTTGGGAGAAAATGGCATGGATTAGGAGAGTATGCTCTTCTTCTTTTGAAGAATCAAAAATCTAGACATCATACGCTCGTCAATCCTTTGTATGCTTATTTAAAAAATAGAGGGCCTTTCGGTTGAGGAAAAAATCTCCCGAGAATGAGCCAAGTGAGGAAAGGTTTTACGCCAACCCTTCCAACTCACTATAAATAATTTCTTCCTCGTAGGCCAAAGCCTCAAAAGACAGAGTCGGTTTTATTCTTGGAATTTTGACATCATTCCTTGTACATGCTTGGGTATGTGTAGAGCAGAGCCGCTTGAATCTTGTTTGTGAGACTACACATATTTGAGTACTCATAGGGCTATATGCCTCAATTTTTCCTTGTGCAATTCTATGGGAGAAATTTTTGAATAGATTGCCCCATCATAAACAATGAACTTCATAGACAAAACTACCCGATTTACCTCTGTAAGGGTCATAATCCTTGTGCAAGGAAAAAATTAATTTCCCCAAGACACTTGTTATATTGTGCCCTTACTTGCATTTGGAGTCGGCTAATACAACATCATGACTGGATCCATTGCGTGCTTGGTGATGGTTGTATTTTGATTAGCATTTGAGTGTGTACCTAAGTCAATGAGCAAGGATTTTCATCCTCCACCTAGAAAATTGGGCATAAGGATATGTTTGTTCCCTTAACAATGCAAGTCTTCTTGATGTATCTGAAAGATCACTAACAAAGATAAAATCCTTCAAAACAAGCAAAAAACTTCAATCCTTGGTCTACACATGTGTTTTTCACTCACTGATAGGTCTTTGAACACAATCACGGCTCAAACGAACTTCACGTACTTCAAGACAAAATTTTCAAAATTGGAAAAATCTGATGGAGACATCAAAAAATTGCATCTCGAATTTCTAGGCTCATATTTGGTATCCTGGCTCATATCTAGTATCCTAGCTCACATCTGGTTAGCACATCATTGCATTTAGGGTTAAAGCTCACATCCAGGGTCATCAAAAGTTTGCATACTATATTTCCTGGCTCGTATCTAGGAGCTCGCATCTAGGACAGTAGGCACTTGCAGAATAGTTTCTCAAAAAAACTCAGTTGATTTGGGTAACCTTTTTTCTCTTTAGTTTGTCCCTGTTGTCTTTTTTGGTCTCCCTATTGCTGTGTCAAAACACTTTTTTCATATGTCTACCTTTCATGTCCTATCAGCTTCTCACAATTTGTCTCAATACGTATGGTCTATCCACTTTTTACAACTTGATTCCTAGCTCACTATTAGGGCATTCTAACCCTCTGATGCTGGAATCATTTACTTCCACCAAAATACAAATGATACTTCCACCTAGACACACTCACTTGAATGATTCGGTATACTACCTGACACTATCGAGAAACTTGACGAAGTTGAGATACAGATACATGGTTAACACAAGATGAAACAAGTACATGTCTAAAGGATCGGGAGTACTTCTTAAATCACTACACTTTCAAGGAGAAACATCTCACAGTTCCCTACTTGACCTAGACTCTCCAGAAATGGACAGGTCCACTCGTGGATGGAGTGAGGCTTTTCACGAAAATGACAATAGAAAAAACCAAAAGCATGAAGATATCACTGAAGAAGAAGAACCCATATTTGACCATCCTATATTTGAATCAGGCAGTGAGGAAGACATCATTGAAGAAGAGTACAATAAACTCAAATAGAGTAAGAAATTCCAAAAGACAATGGAAAAGATGATTGGTGAAGATAAAGAGAAATACTTTCTCCATCTAGCCTCCACTGGCGTAAAGTTACCCAAGGATTATGATGTGGAACAACTAAAAGAAAAGGAGGTACCAATTCCTATATCTATTCTTGCCAAACAACTCACCTTGATGCAAATAGAGCTTGCAACTCTCAAATAGGAGAAGGCTAAACCCAAGACAAAATACTCTGTGGACTCCATTTGTCCATTTCCTTTAGACAAGAGTGTCACTATGGTTCCATTCCCTCCCAACATGCAAAGGCCAAAATACGAAAAGTATATGGGAGAGACCGATGCACATGACCATATTAAATAATTTTGTGCTCTTAGCATAGAGTACATGCATGAACCTACTTACCTCATGCGGCTTTTTCCTAGAAGTCTAGGAGGCAACGCCATGGAATGGTTCTCAAAGCTTACACCTAAGGTCAAAACTTTTGAGGAGTTAATTCAACAATTTATCCAACATTACTCCTATAATATACAACATGATGTGACTATGATGGATCTGTGCAATAATAAACAAAAGACTTGTGAATACTTTACCCACTTTCTACAAAGATGGAGAAAAATCTTTTCACGGTATTCAAGAGCTATTCCCGAATCTGAGAAAATGGAAATCTTTGTCAATAACTTGGTACCTGAGTTGAACTACGCATTGCAAATGCAAGACTCCCCTAGCTTCGATAGGATGATCAAGAATGTTATCCGTATTGAAGAAGTTATGGTCAAAAAGGGGGAAATCACTCTTCAAAGTGAGAACAAATCTAACAACTCTAACTCCAAACCTAAATGGTGGAAGCAAAACAAAAATGTTGTCAACGATGGCGTAGTAGACACATCCAATATTGGTTTTAAACCTGAGGTGTTCAATCTGACTAACAACATGAAAGCAAGAAAAGATTCCAAGGTAATGACCCCCATACCTAAAGCAAACAATGATAATAGCAAGGGTCGGCCATGGACTTCAAAACCTCAAAGAACATTCACTCCTTTGGGAGAGCCTCTTGAAATTGTTTTGAAGGCAATATTAGACAACAAAGTTCTCACAATCTCAGATTCCAAACCATTGCAACCAGCGGTCAAACCAAGGTGGTGGGGTGATAATTCTTATTGTGTCTTTCATAAAAAAAAAAGACACAAGACTAACAACTGTCTTAAACTCAAACATGTTATTCAAGACCTCATTGAAGGAGGAAAAATCAAATTGGAAGGACACGCTACCAACGAAGATCATATAGCATTTAACAAATTGTTCCCTAATTATGAGAAAGGGAAAGCATCTAAAGGAAAAGGTAATGAAGTAAACCACACCTACTCCAATAATGATAACATGATCAATATGCTAGACATTAAAACTGAATCAATTAATGTGGTCACAATCAAAGGTTTTAAAGACGCATCTTTCCAAACAAATGCGTGACTCAAAGCCAAGCACAAGTCATGATCAAAGGACCCAATTCCTCACCAAAACCAGCATCAACATCAAAAATTCCTATTATTACTATCCCCAAACAAGAAGTAAAACAAATGGTGACTATTCCTGTAGCAAAGTATGACTTGGTGGACCAATTGCAATGAACCTCTGCTAAAATTTCTATTTTTGAGTTGCTTAAAATCTCCACAATGCATAGGGAAATCCTGGAACAAGCCCTACATGCCAAAAATGTCTCAAAGGACTTTGATATAGACAAATTCCAAGCAATGGTTAATCACATCTCAGCACCACATTATCTCTCCTTTTCTAAAGAGGATGATAAATCATTGACCCATCCACATAATCAACCCCTCCATATTGAATTCCTCATTCATAAATCTTGTGTTAGACACGTATTGATAGATGGAGGCAAAGGATTGAATATTTGTACCCTTAATCTGATCAAGAAACTCGGTCTTTCAGAATAGACCATTGACTCTAGAAGAAAAATCACTATCAAAGCTTATGATGAGGAAGAAAGATCCTCTAAAGGTCTTATTGTTCTACCCATCAGAGTCAGACCAATTTAAAGGAATGTCATATGTCAAGTTCAGGACCTACCCCTGGCTTACAACATACTATTGGGGAGACCTTGGATCCATGAAATGCAACTTGTGCCATCTACTTACCACCAGTGTATCAAATTCCCACATAATGGGGTGGAAGTGACAATTCCTGCAGATGCTAATTATACTTGCAACAATATCAAAGCAGGTAGTATGATTCCACATAATAAGGAAGCTATGGATGAGATTGCTCCTAAGACTACCAAAAACATGGTGATGAAAAGCTTTGGAAAGACCTTAAAACTTGAAGAAATAGGTATGGGATAATACAAGTTGGACATGACTCTATCACTGACAGAATTACCAATATCACCAAGATCCTATGGAAGACCCTCCTCGTCTTTCACACCTACCATGTCTAAAGAGACAGAAATCCACAAAGAAACTGGCATGGTTAAGGCATCCACATCTTCTTTAGATAACACAAAAGAATAGGCAATATTGGACTGGCTTTACAAAGGAGAACCAAAGGAAGCTGAGGTCAAACATGTAGAAATATCCCCAAAGCAGTATGGTAAAGGCTATGACCTCCTCAAACAAATGGGATATGAAGGAAAAGGACCTTTAAGCGACACAGGAAAAGGAATTATTGAACCTATACACATGGAGTTTAGAAATACCAGAGACAAAACAAGACTAGGTTTTAATAATGAATCTAACAAACCTACTTCAAAATATAGTCCGATCTCTGATAAAGAGAGTGATGAAATAGAAGAGATAGAACTAGAAAAATGGTCTTATGAAAGGTTATTACATGGTTGCACAGAGAATCCCGACTATCAAGGAGAGCGCTATGTACCAAGCTTTGAGGTACCACAAGATATTCACATACCTTTGTTAGAAGCTCCTATTCAAGAGGTAGGGGGCACAACAGCAGATGATCCAGAGATACCATTGATAGCAATAGTTACTGAAGACACACCCCAATAATAGGATTCACATCCTAACTAGGGGAAGTTAGTCACAATCACACATGTCCTTGATTTACCACACTTTGATCCATAGGTGGCTAATCGAGTACATCAGATAACTATTGCAGAATTCTTAAACACGTTTGATGACGAAATAATAGACTCTCATGATTATGAATGGGATGAGCTATCTATCGCTATAGAGGACATTGAAATAGATGTGATTCACATGTTTGCAGCTCCATCAGCACCCAACTAACATTCTAACACTACTCCCAACAATAGTAATATTCCTGAAGCAGAGGAAGAGTTCCTTCCCCCAATCATTGATGGAGAGACTGGTGTTCTCATAAGTCTAGAAGAACTTCAGAGTTGACAAGAAAGAAGCCTCCTTTTAAGAAGATATGATGATGAAAGTTCCACTAACGAGTCACTATAGTTTGGTCCACATATAACTAACAACGACCCTTTTAATGAAGATCTAACTCTTATTGATATAAACATCAAATAACTTAACTTAATAGGACATGTCATGTTATTTAATAGTCTTGATGCTCATGCGACGATGTCCTTCCTAGAGTCTGACTCCTTGTCTTTAATAAACCCTGACCTAATTGATTGGAATAATATAGATCCTACTCCTATCCTCGACTTTCCCAATGAGTACACCTTGGCTTTCTATCTAAACTCTTGTGAACCTTACCCTTCTTCCACCAATATAAGGAGCGTGAACATGTCATAAGAGGATATCAAGTTTCTCAGTCAAAAAATGAAAAATAAAAAGAAAAAGGGAACTGACGGTGAAAACCACATTGTGGCAGTGTCAGATCCTAAAATAGTAAAAACAAAAGATGTATCTGATGGTGAAAACCTCTCAGAGGCACCAAAGGATGAGATTCTTCATATCCTTCCCAAGAACTTTCAAGAAAGGTATTCAGTTCTGATAGAACCAACACAGCCAGTTAATCTTGGCACAATTGAAGATCCTCAAATAGTACACCTAGCACAATCTTTGTCAGAAGAGGAGAAGACACAATTCATCGAGTTCCTGAAAGAGAAGAAGATCAACTTTGCATGATCTTATACCGATATGCCTGGATTGGATCCTGATTTAATAATGCATCACTTATCTATAGCTCCTAGGATTAAACCCATGAGACATAAACTAAGAAAAATGCATCCTCATGTTGCATTTCTAGTAAAAGCAGAGCTAGAGAAATTGTTGAAAGTTGGATTCATCAGAGTCACCACTTATGCAGGATGGATCTCCAATGTGGTCCTAGTGTCTAAATCTAATAAATCTATCAAGATCTGTACAGACTTCAGAGACTAAAACAAGGCATTTCCTAAGGATGACTTCCCACTACCTAATATTGATATGATCATAGATCTCACAGCAGGCTACCAAATGTATTCATTAATGGATGGTTTCTCAAGCTATAATCAGATTAAAATTGCTCTTGAAGATCAAGAGAAGACTGCATTTACATGCGCATGGGGAACCTTTTGTTGGAACATCATGCAATTTGGATTAAAGAATGTCAGTGCTACATATCAAAGAGTAATGACTACTATATTCCATGATATGATGCATAAAAACATGGAAGATTGTGTAGATGAAACCTTAGCTAAATCCAAAGAAAGGAGCACTCATATTGATGACTTAAGGAAGATATTGGATCGAATGGATAAATTTCAACTCAAGCTCAATCCAAAGAAATGTGCCTTTAGGGACCAATCAAGTAATCTCTTAGGATTTATTGTCTCAGCCAAAGGAATTGAGGTAGACCCTGGCAAAGTCAAGGCTATACTAGAGATGACTCCTCCACACAACATTAGTCAAATGAGAATGTTACAAGGGAGACTTCAATCAATCAGAAGGTTCATGTCACAACTTGTTGATAGAGCACAACCCTTCACCAAATTTCTACATAAAGGGGTCACCTTCAAATGGGATGAACACTGTGAAGCCAACTTCAGAGAATTAAAAGAGTACTTGGCTACTCCTCCTATTCTTATGGCACCTATTCATGGAAAGCCATTACTCCTATATATATCAGTGATAGCCACATAATTATGAGTATTGCTGGCACAAGAGGATGAAACTAAGAAAGAAAGATCTATCTACTACATAAGTAGAACACTAGTCTCCTATGAGCTCAATTACAACATTATTGAGAAAGCATGCTTAGCACTCGTCTTTGCATCATAGAAATTGAGACACTACATGCTCTCACATACCGTAAGGCTCATTTCTAAGATTGATCCTCTGGAGTACCTTTTAAGAAAAATAGCATTAACAGGACGTCTGGCAAAATGGGTCCTCATTCTAGGTGAATTTGGCATTGAGTATGTGGATAGGAGGGCTATTAAAGGACAAGTCCTTGTAGATAAACTAGCTGATTCACCACTCTAAGATGATGAACCTTTAAGGATTGAATTCCCTGATGAAACCATTATGCATCTAACTGAGTATCCATGGAAGATGTACTTTGATGGTTCTTTCATGCAACAAGGCTTTGGAGTAGGAGTTGTGTTCATAACTCGTCAAGGCTACAAGATACCCAAGTCCTACAAATTGATGTTTCCATTTACAAATAACATTTATAAATATGAGGCATTGGTAAATGGTCTTAAGGTTGCCATGGAATGGAAGATTGTAGAGTTGCATGTGTATGGTGACCCCCAGCTCATTATCAATCAAGTCAATGGAGATTATCAAACAAAAGATGAGAAGTTGGTTCCCTACAAGCAACTGGTTGATGACCTAAATAAGTACTTTATTTTCATCACATTCCAGCAAGTACCTAGACCATAGAACAAAGCTATAGTTGTCATGGCTACATTAGTGTCCATGTTACAATTGGAGGAACATCAATTCCACTATGACTTCTTGGTGGAAGAATTATCCTATCCAAACTTTGACACCCATGAATACCAAGTAATCTATTCTTTGAACACCCCAGACCAATCTCGGTATGCTAATATCATTGCTTACCTAACTGACCAAACCATTCCCAATGATCTATCAAGAAATGAAAAAAGAGCCTTGATTAGGATAGCATCGTGTTATGTCCTCATAACTAATAAATTATATCGATGAGGTCTTGACAATACGCTTCTTAGATGTTTAGAACTCAAAGAGTCAAATCGTGCGTTAAAAGAAGTCCACGAAGGTGTATGTGGATCACATTCAAATGGTTTTTCACTAGCAAAGAAACTGCTTAGAGTAGGCTATTACTGGCCTACAATGGAAAAGGATGCTATTCAATTTTCCAAAACATGTCATAAATGCCAGACACATGGAAATCTCATCCATGCTCCTGCCAGAGAACTTATACCTTTCATTACACATTGGCTATTTCAGCAATGGGCCTTTGACTTGGTTGGACAAATATATCCCAATTCCTCAAATGGACACAAGTTCATCATTATGGCCACTGAGTATTTCATGAAGTGGGTTGAGGCCATGCTGCTAATCAAAGCCACTAGAAAACAAGTGGCTATGTTCATTTTAAACTACATTATCTCTAGATATGGGATACCCTCTTTAATAGTAACAGAAAATGGGGGCCAGTTTAAAAATCAATACATTGATGACCTTTGTGAATAGTTCCAAATCACTCAACATTGCTCCTCCATCTATTACCCTCAAGGTAACGGATAGGCTAAGGCATCTAATAAAAATATTCTCAAGATCCTACACCAAACTGTGAGTAAGTCTGGCAGAGACTGGCATTTAAAATTGAATCTGGCACTATGGGCCTATAGAACAAGCATCAGAACACCAACAAGAGGAACGCCATTTGCCTTGGTCTATGGCGTTGAAGCAGTACTACCTATTGAGGTTGAAATCCCATCTTTGCGGATATCTTCACAAGGTCTTGTAATTGATGAGCAATACTGCATCGATAGAGTGAATGCACTAGAATTACTTAATGAGCGTAGGCAACAGGCATTCGATCATCTAAAGGTGTACCAAGTGCGAATGTCCAAGGGGTATAATAAAAAGGTTAAACCATGCCAATTTCAAGTGGGGGATCTCATCATAAAGGAGAATCCTAAGAACCAGCCTAACAGAGAACAGAAAGGAAAATTTGAACCTAATTGGTTGGGACCTTATGTTATCACTGCTACTTTTGGGACTGGAGCTTATCAACTAGGTACACCTGAGGGAAACATTCTTCCAGATCCTATCAAAACTTTACATTTGAAGTGGTTCTACGCTTGATGTTCAGCTAGCAGAGCTTGTACTGTAAATAGTTCTCAGAAAATACCAAAAACATCAGAAAATTGATCCTGGAGAAATCCAAAACTAGTGGAAAAAGTCCTGAAGAAAGGTATCCATGGTGAAAACTTGGCAAATAGGCACCTTGATACTACAAAAACATTCAAAAAAGAAAAATAGCAAAAAAATTGAAAAAGATAAAAGTGCCTTGATGACAACCTGGTAAAATGGGCATCCTGGTAGAAAAAGGAATAAAAAGTTTTGCCAAGTGGTGAAAACCTGGCAATCAGGTATCACTTATGTTTTGTGCTCTATCTATCAATACATTGCTGATACTAAGCCTTCACGATTACACCTATGCTAAGAGTTGACTTTGTTTCCTTACAAAAATCTTATCCTTGCTTGGGATTTGTCTACATTTATATCTTAGGATCAAGTCATTCTACACTGGGGGCATCTTTTGCTAGCAAATTAGGTCGCGTCTGCTAGGTCGTCATAGGATGTTTTTTCTTGTGACACAATGATACTCAAGGTTTTCACTAAAATGTCACTTTCACGAAACAAAGATGGTACAAACATTGCACTAACATGAACATTTTTCCTAAGATCTACATTGGATTGCAAACAGGAAGAAAGTTATACACAGACATGAAACACATATTGCTTGAATTCCAACTTTTGATTGATGAATCTATACTACGCTTAAAAAATGAATCAATAGTATTTCTCAATACTACCTAAACATAGTTTGATCTTGGTTTGATTATGACTCTTTTATGTACCCATGGTGTTTTCACTGGGGGCATCTAAGCAATTATGAATTGTATTTGGTTGATTCGCAATTGATAATTGTTATGTCTTCCGAGTTACTCCATGACGTCTGCACAAAGACAAAGAGTCACAAGGACAAGGGGCATAATGTTTTCTTGGTTTTCTATGTATGGTGATGGTTCCAAATGATCCTATACATTTCACCTAACTTGGATGTTTATGGTAATATTTGTCGCCATAAGTGGATAGCCATATATATCTCGATCTTTGTTATGTGTAAACTACGGTGAGGTTGGAACAATTTCCTTGTCTGTTTTCTAAACTTAGGTTCTCACTATGGTATACGAAGCATAATTTACCCAAGGATATGAATTTTCAAGGTCATTGCGGGTCCAATATCTTACCTTACACAGATTCAGATATAGTAAAAGGAAGGTAACTATTTTGTTATCCTGGCTTCTATGCCTTGATGCCTAAGTCTTTTTCTGACATGTCATCCAATAAATATAGTATTCATACTTTCATAATATCAGTGGGTATTAGTGATGGTTTTACTATCTAGTGGTATACATTCTGAAAAATGCCCAATGATGATAAAAATGTTACAAAAATTGCCAATCGGTGACAAGTCCTAAGAGTTTGCACATAGCTGCATTTAGGGATTGCATGATGCATTTGTGAAAAAAGTAATAGCATAAGGACTTTGAGCTCAAAAATGATTTCTATTTTCTTCTAAAATCCAAGTTAATTATAATATTTCAATATTACTGATATCTATATCGTTGCACATCCATAGCATACATTTTTGCATTCATAAAATAAGACAGAAGGAAAATACAACAAGAACAAAGCATTTATGCATTGCATTTTATTTCTACATCCTAAGTACATCCATACATTTTACTTGCATAAGAAAAACTCAAAAACATACATTTTGCATTTCACATAGGTATCATTTGAAACATATTTATATCAGTGATAAATCCAAACACATAAATAATGTCATCTAATCTAACTCATCATAAATCCAAGATACAATCACATGTACAAAAACATCTCAAAGAGAACTCATGGATCATGTCAGAATCAGAGATAGTTGCATCAGATATATATATCAAAACATCATGCTAAAAAGATCAACAACATGGCACAAGTCTCCACAAAAAGTATCAGCGTATCAGAGTAACAAAATGACAAAAAGAATCATATATATATATATATATATATCATGTGTCATCATACAAAAGAAAGATCTCAGAAGGATCCAGATATGAAATATAAATGTGTGACAAAATATAGAATCAGCTCTGGCTTCCTCCCTCTCCCTGATCTGGAGGAGGAGGAGGAGGAGGTGGTACAAATAGTGGTGGAGGAGGCATGGCCCCCTCAGACTACTGAGCAATCCAAGAATAAGAAGGTGCTCTCTGGCCCTCTAGAACTGCAGCATGGTATAAAGTAAAGTAAAAGGCTTCTCTCTATCCCTGGTGAGTGGCTATCCGAGCCTGGGTATCTCTCTCCACTCTAAGCATATCACCCTGCCTATCCCACTCTGCCCTAAGGTGCTCCAACTATGCATCCCTATCTATTAGTAGAGCCTCTAAAGTGGTAATACATGCTCTAAGATGCTCTCTCTCTCACTCACACTAAGATAGTGGGTCTCCATCTCTACCAGAACCCCTGCTAGAATCATGTCCTAAAGGTCTATCCTGTGATCTCCCTAGCGGCCTCTGTTGCTACTATTGTCTCTACTATCTCCACTGCTCCCCCATAAGTAATGTCCCTAGTGTTATGTATGTGGAGCCTAATCAGACTCAGTTTCTTTCAGCACGATTTCCCCACAGACATATCTATATGGGCCCCAAGCTCGGGGTCAAGGGGCAGAGCCCCTTGTGGGGTCCTGGGGTACCGCCCCAGGTGGGGTCAAGGGGAAAAGCCCCTGATGGGGTCAACAATGACTTAATAATATTGTAAAGGGTCGGCTATCAATTTTCTATTAGTCAGAGTATTTTTTCCCTAATTAGGTTAGGTCAAATATACTTGTGAAAAGGGCTTAGGGTTTTGAGTTTTGATCGTATGAGAGATTTTTGTAGCTTCTTGTGACGGTATTGAGTTGTAGGTTTCATATTGTAATCACTGGATAATAATAAAGACATTGGACTCACTATTGGTGGACGTAGACTAGGGATTGGGTGAACCATGTTAAATCTCTGTGTCTTTGTGTTCTCTTCCGTGCATTAATATTTGCATTTTTCTGCTTATTATTCTAACACCTGGATCCATCCTGGGAGCAACAAATCTGAAGTGGGTATGTCAACCTTCTCCACTACCATTGGCCACATTTTTAGTTCCACCCACAGCTCCACCGCCCATGTCATCTCCACCATCGTCCCCCTCATCTGGAGGAGGGCACCTACCATCTCATCTCCCTCCATCCTTGCCTCTATCTCACCCTCCTCTATCACCCCTATCTCTATATGCTCCTCCTTTCCCTCTGGTGGGATGATCATCCAAATCATAATCTATCAGATCCTCTATACGAGGAATGGCCTCCTCAGGCATTATGAACCGAGGAAATGGATATTGTAGCATCTCTACAGCATACCCATCCAAACAACCTGCATCTGCAACATCATGGCGAAGATCCCAAACAACTCTGACCATGTCTTTGATCTCCTAATGGGCAGTCTCATAACTAAGTTGGGCACCCCACAATGGTGCCTCATCATGGACTCTCGCATAAATAGTCATGTCCTGGGTCCTACCCTGTTGTCAGCCAAACTGTCTCAAAACTTGAGTGTGTACAAACTGCACTACAATGTATCTGGTCCTCCCAATAAGGTACCTACTCTGAAATAAAAAATGGGACTTATCGAGCATCTGAGGTCCACTCCTCATAGTCTAAGTATAGCTGTCATACTACCTCTGTCATATCATCAAAAAGTCACTGCGAGTACTCTACCTTGCTCAGATGGGGCTGCTAGATAAGACCGACATACATATAAACATACGAATACTCAGGTGCCCACTGCCTGTCTAGAATGGGTCATGTCACTGGGATGTGCTCCCAGGCCCAGATCTGAAGAATCAAAATACCCATAGTCATGCTCTGAGTATAATGGTAAACAATCTTGCGGAGCTCTCAGTACATATGGGTCAGAATATAGTTGCCCCATGAAAATCTCCATCTCAAGATGACCATCTGCTCCAACATATCTACCCATCCTACAAGGAATCTATGTTTTCCTCTATCTGGCATCAGGATGCCACCAATCAAGCCTGCTAAATATGCAGATAATTGATCATAATTATCACACATGTAATCCCAAGAAAGATATCTCTGATCAATGGTATCATCCTGGAAATACCGACGAGCTGCACCAATCGCCACGGCAGAAGTTGACTCAAAGCGCACCTCATGGCCAATAACTGGAACTTGCAGTATGCGCCAAACATCCTCAGGAGTGACTGTCATCTCCCCGGTCGGGAGATGGAAGGTGTTGTGCTCTGAGTGCCATCTCTCGACAAGAGCAATCAACAACCCCCAATTTACCCCTATATCGGGTAAACCAATCAAAGATCATAATCCTACATAGACTGCTACCTCCTTCTCATCATTTGACAGCATTCTGGCCAAAGCAAGTACACACCCCAGATATGTACCTAAAAATGTGACTACCTCAAAATCAACCTATTTTTGGCAAATAACAGATAAATCAGTGTCCTATCTATGACACAAATGCAGAAACATAAATCAGCTAAGTGATTCAAGGTCCACAAATAAAAGACAGTTCATAATTTGCACAAATTCTAAGTCTAAAACCCAGATGTGATTCTGGATATACGGGGTGTCATCTTTTTACTAGATATGATCCTAGAAAAATAGGATGCGATTGAGAATACAGGGTGCGATCCCAGAAATCCCAGATGCGACCCCAAAATGGGGTACGATCCTAAAAAAGGGGGATACAACATAAACCTAAATTCAACTGCTAAACTAAGTCAAAATGGGGAAAACCATATGCGATCCAGGAAATCCTGGATGCGATGTAGAAATTGGGGAAAACAGGATGCGATATGGGAAAAACCAGATGCGGCGCGGGTTTGACAGGGTGCGATCCAAAATCCCGGATGTGACCCAAAATCTAAAGGGCTATAAAAGCTTAAAAATGCATGAAATTCCAAATTGCAAAATTCATGAGGTAGTTTTGCGAGTACTTACCGAAGGTGCATAATCAGTCGGGCATTGATGATGATGACTGAGCTCGAAATGATGCTTCCTAATTGGGACCACCATCTTCTCTGGAAAGCTCTCAAATTTTCTATGGGTAAAAGTGAAAATGAATAGTAAAATGGTAATTTTTGAGACATATATTGGTCTTTTGAGCTATTTAGGCCTTCTAAAACTCCTCCCAGGCAACTAAAACCCCATTTATGTTCTTTTTTTTATCAATCAGGAACCAAATCAAAGGTGCCTAAGGTGTTTTATGCATTACAATAAGCTTTTTACGACAGCTCCTAAAAATGCAAAATTTCTCCATCTATTCCAAAAATCTGTCAAATTGCACATTTTATCAAAAATCTTGGTCCGACATCATTTTATCAGTCTCACCACTCACATTTTCACATAATTAACTTGGTACTCGTGTGTTTACTCTTAAACACACCGCCTTTTTCACTTCTTCTACTCTGTTCTTTCTTTCTCTACCCATTCCATGCAAGTGATACATTATTTCAACAGAGGGATTTCATTTCTTTCCTTCAATTTTGTTCCCGATGGGGCATGATCACACTATCATTAATTAATTCTTTCTCGAAACAGCATTAAAAATGGCTTCATAATCAAACAACTAGGGGCATGACAGTTTCCTTGACTAAAGTCAGAACTGTTGGATAGAAAGATTTGGTTCTCATAAGTTGGATATCTTATGTTCCCTCATTTGAAAAGATTCTTATTAAGCTCCTAGTAGCTTCATACTGACTTTTCGACGACAACCAAGTTTGGAATCAGTATTATCAATCTTTGGACGACAACCAAGTTAAGAATTGGTATCTTTAAGATCTTTTATTGACCTTTATATGACAACCAAGTGCAAAGTCAATTCTATCAGTTTAGTTCAATCAAGGGAAAGATTGATCTCATCACGCATTTTGTTCGATCGTGAGCGAAATTCTCAATCTTTCTGAAGTCAAAGTCAGAAACTTTCTTTGAATCAATGCGCTGCTAGCACATCAATTCAAAGAGGGGAAAATGTAACCACCTAGATTTGGTCTGCTCTGACCATAGACCCTATTTTCCCTAAGTGTGATCATACCCCCAATTATGTTCAGACAACTCTTCAATCGGCTAACATA